>VUQS01028491.1:28795-72832 GCA_015108495.1 Heterochromis multidens | reverse complement strand
CTTTTGTGCGTGTGTATATATGTTATTTGCAATTTTGTATGTTCTTGCTTGTCAAAGATCTCAGCACAAATATATATATATATATATATATATATATATATATATATATATATATATATATATTTTTTGCAAAAAAAAGCTTGATCGACGTGTTGCTGTTGTCATAGCAACTGTGCAACCTTGCTTTGTCTCCTGTTCATCGTTTTTTTTGTCACATGGGACTAGAAAAGAAAAAAAATTCCACCCCTTCCTTAGTTTACGTCTTGCTGCTATTCCACAAACAAATACAATACTTTGTTCAGTTGTTTCACCCTGTGTAAAGGCTCATTAAAACACATGGATGGGGAATAATGAGATGCAGTGTGCAACATGTCACTCCTATAACACTCATGTGCAATAATGCAGCACATTATGCAGCAAACGCCCACACAATTTTACAGTCCTGTTGACTTTTTCTGCTGCTCTGCATAACCCACTGTATGTATACCATCATGTTAGACTCTTATCTTGTTAAACACGCTTCACATTCTCATAAAAACTGTGTTGTAGTGGTGTGTTCTGCTGTATTTGTTTGGTATTCCAAGCTTAAGCTATTGATTATCTCTTGATTATACTGTGCCAGTTATGTGTGCCGTTGATTGCATTCAATCATTTGATTGAAGCTTTTATCCAAACTGCCAAAGTGCTACAATCTGCCCATTGAGCTGTACGACCTTGATAATTCTGATAATGATGAGAGTAGGTGTGGGTGAGATGATTTGGTAATAGCTTTGACAATGAGAATGATTAGAATTTGTGTCTGATTTTTTTTTTCATGTTGTTTGTGTTCTGTGTTTTTCAATTGTCGCTTGCTTCACTTTTTTTCCCTTTACCCGCAGTAAAAATTTCTTCTCCGTGGGGAATAGCAGTGTTGAGCATTCAGTCAATCAGGTAGAGAGGCATCTCAGTTTAACGTCAAATAAACTATATTTGGCTGTAAGTAGGCTCCTAGACTTGAGTAGTCTCTTTATCTCTGCACACATACACACACCTGCCCAATCTGTTTAACACAGAGATAGACAGAAACATGTATTCCTTTAACTTTCAGTGTAGTTACATTTTTCTTTTTAACTCACATAAAAATACACACACAAACACACACACCCACTCACACACATAACCCTGTGGCCTGATGTGTGTCATATGACAAGCCAGTGGAGGAGGGGGATGGAAGGCCTCAGCTTAATTAGGCTGAGGCCAATAAGACAAGATGGAGGAGGACACTGTTGTCTGGCGCCTTGGGGTTTGTCAGCGCCTGGAGGCTCATCTGTCACACACACACAAGCACACACAAGCAAACATCCACTTAGAAAGTATGCACCCAAGTTTATATTTCTATGATGTTTTGGATTTTTCAAAGTTTTGTTTGTTTCGTCAGGTGACTAGATGTCACCCGTGTGTGAACATGTACACAGATGTGCTTTTTTACTGCTGTCAAAATACTTTGGTTTGTTTTTCCTACCCTGTTAAACTGCCATGGTGGCACCTCCGCAGATGCTCAATTTCAGGTTTTAATTAGTTTCATTTTCTGTTTACTGATCAAGTGTTCTGTTTGCGTAAGAGTGTTTAAAACTCCTCTGCATTTATTTCACATTCATTCTTCATTCCTTCGAGATAGCATGACTACTTCTAAATGTAACATATACATGTTTTGTTGTGACATTAGACCCGGACAAAAACTGTAATGCTGAGACAAACTTTACCTCATTAAGGCCTGGATCGTTAGGACATTGTGAGTGCAGGTCACCAGGGGAGTAGGGAGGGGGGATAATGGTGCTCGGGTGTGGTACAAGGCAGTTAGTACACTTAATGCTACAGCAAGCCCTTATGGAGCAATTCAAGAGGAGCTGATTTATTTGGTATATTTGTTAACATTACAGCCAAGCAAACTTATATTGACCCAAGAAAGAAGCCAGACAAGTGATGGCAGCCACATGGTGACTTCATGGTGCACATGCCACCTGTCGATTCCACCCAGCAGCAGTGGTCAGTAAAGCTGTTTACCTTGTTAAAGAGATGAAAGTGTGTACTCAACCACCTGTAGTTCATTGCTGTGGCTCATGTCATGTTTGTTCCATATATTTCTTTACACACACACACAAAAAAAACAATGAAAATAAGAGTCAAACTACTGTTGATTTTTGTATAATGACAGATTTTGCTGAATGTGAAGCAAAAGCAACAGGGCATTTAGTCTGCCTTCAAAATGATCTGAACTTCTGAACAGTAAACAGGGAGGCTATCGTGAGACAGTTACAGTGGATTTCATGCATGTGTGCTTATATAGTTAATCTGTATCCAATATATACTTCATATACTACTTTTAGCAAGATAATATATGAAACATTAAAAACTAACATTAAAAGACATAAACCAACCGCAACAGCTCTTAGAGGGCAAGGCTTATTCAAAACAGAATATTCTGTCATTTCTTAAGCCTATGCTTTTACTTTACTGTCTTCATTCTCATGACATAAATGCTCATTACCAGCTCTTGCAGGAGACCCAGGATCATAAAAGATTTTTGACAAAGAAAATCATCGATGTTCATACCATACACAAACACACACAGGATGACAAACATCTCTGGCCCCACTGCTGACAAGTCCAATCGTCTGCCAGTTGCCAACAAAGGGGACAAGAAGCAGATGATGTCAGTTCCCTTTATATTGAGTTATCAGGTTGATTGAGTGTAATTGAGCAATGCATCGGAGTGTGGAGAGAAGACACCGAGCCTCTGGAGAGAGTGGAGGAGGAGAGGAGGAAGGGTGTTTCAGGAACCAGGAAATGCTCATGGCACCAGGGCCATGACATTAGCACTGTCGGCAGCTGCTGATTACTTACTGCCTTGTAATGAATTAATAGAACTGACTGTGCCTTTCACCAGCTGAAAAAAAAAACAAGATTTCTTAGCTTTCTTATTTGCAGTTATTAGGACTTCAGTCCAACACCAATCACTCTTGCTGAAAAAGTGCAAATTACTAAAAGTACATGAGACCAGTTGGAAACTTGTGTGATAAAGGCTGTGTTCGAGTAAAAAAAACTAAGAAAATTGTTAATGTAGTTACATAAGAAAACCTTAAAAGTAATATAAAGCTTTCTTCTCTTTACATGAGTTACTTTACTTTAGCCCTCCTGTAGGCCCACCACTCGCAGGAGGCACCGTAGGGGTTGGGTGCAGTGTGTGTCGGACGGCCAAGGACAGAGACCCTGGCGGACCGATCCCCGACTACCGAGGCTGGCGATTGGGACATAGAATGTCACCTCTCTGGTGGGGAAGGAGCCTGAGCTAGTGCGTGAGGTTGAGAGGTACCGGCTAGATATAGTCGGGCTCACCTCAACGCATGATACGGCTCTGGAACCAGTCTCCTGGAGAGGGGCTAGACTCTGCTCCACTCTGGAGTTGCCCTCGGTGAGAGGAGGTGGGCTGGAGTGGGTATCCTGGTATCCTCTCGGCTTGCTGCCTGTACGTTGGAGTTTTTCCCAGTGGATGAGAGGGTTTATTCCCTGCGCGTTTGGGTCAGGGAATGGGTCCTGACTGTCGTCTGTGCTTATGCGCTGAACGACAGTTCAAAGTACCCAGCTTTCTTGGAGTCTCTGGGTGGGGTGCTCGAGGGTGCTCCAGCTGGAGACTGTCGTCCTACTGGGAGACTTCAGTGCTCACGTGGGCAACGACAGTGAGACCTGGAGGGGCATGATTGGGAGGAACGGCCTGCCCAATCTGAACCCGAGCAGTGTTCTGTTGGTGGACTTCTGTGCAAACCACAGTTTGTCCATAACAAACACCATATTCAAACACAAGTGTGTCCACAAGTTCATGTGGCACCAGGACACCCTAGGTTGCAGGTTGATGATCAATTTTGTAATCGTATCATCAGCTCTGCGGCTGTATGTTCTGGACACTTGGTTGAAGAGAGGGGCTGAGCTGTCAACTGATCACCACCTGGTGGTGAGTTGGATCAGGTTTTTAAAGGCTCTGGTGGTGAAAACACTTCCAGTTGTACAGAAGTCTATGGGAGTCATATTGAATAAAACCTTTGTAAATTATGAGATTATTATTAGAGTCAGAAGGGTGGATTATCTAGGGCAGAGGTTGGCGAGCTCCATGCGGCTCTTTAGCCCCTCAGCTGTGGCTCCTGCAAGCTTTGAAAAAAAAAAAACTATATGAAAACAACCCCCCTAAAATTACATCCGTTATCCGTCCGTTCCAAAAGAGCGTGTGTGGCTCTTTTTCTCCCGTTGTTTGGTAGGAGGGGCTACTTGTTGCCAACAGGTTTAATATCTGTGGCATGCTATAATCAGGAGCATGAGAAAATGTTTAGAAAATCAGTGGCCTATGTAAAAAGTGGTGTTAAATGAAATTTAATTTTGGGATTTGATGTACACCTATCAGATTGGTTAGAAAATGACTGTCTTCCCATCAGGTTGTTACAGAATATTTTATTTTTGGGAGTATAAAATGAAAACATGATCATTTATAGTGGCATAAGAGATGAAAATTAATATTTGCATTCTCCAGCTGAAACCAACCCTTCTTATATCCTTCATTTACCAACCCTTCCTTCCTTCCTTCCTTCCGTTCAGCTGAAGTGACCGTCTTCTGTGCTGTAGGCCTTGGCCACAGTTACATTAAAAGAACAAGAGTTGTGGGAAATAACAAGAATAGTGTTTTGCTTGTTTTTTAACTCTGCCCAAAAATATTAAGTCCCATCTATTCCTCTCTTTCTGGCATTCGTTTTCAGCCTAAAGGAAACAGAGTACTCATGAATAACTGCATAAAGATTCTTTGAAAATTATATGTATTCTACATACAGTATTTGATCATTATGAAAGATGGGTGTGTTTTATAGTGTATGCTGACAACCTCAAAATACTGTGTGCATAAATTGAGCTGTTTTCGTGAAACATATTAATTCTCCCAACATGAGACATATACATCTGTTACATATTTGGGAGATGTAAAAAATCATGACGATTTCTGTTTTTAATTGCTGACTTATTAGATCCAAGTTTGAAAATAAAAATGAAAATTAGAAAAACTTATTAGGAATATGATTTCTTTCTATCTGTAGCCTGGTCCTCATAATTTGCTTTACAATGCTCTAGCTAGGACTCCTATCATAACATACCCAAATCTCAAAATGTATTTTTGTTCAATTTGTATTGTGGGTAATGTATAGATTTAGGTTTTGACATGGAAGTAGAATGCATATAACAAAATAAAATATTTCTAGCTCTACTCCATCAAATTTGATTCTTTTCTAAACTGCCGATCATTGAACTGACAAGATTTTAGGGGTGCAATGCTAAATCTGTGGCGTACTCTTCTGAGTAATATGTACATAGAGGTGTAGGTTGGTGCCATAAAATAAGGTATTGTGATACTTTTTGCTCATTCGTTTTTTGGTAAAAGTGGAACTGAAAATTACCTAAGTGGACCTGTAGTATGTGTAGTTTCTGCATAAATTGAAATAATACAAAAATTATCTTCCATTATGGGTTTTTCCAGCACGACCTATGACTATGTCCACATTTTTCAGCATAGCTCTTTTTTTATTGAATTATTGGCAGCCAGCACGTCTTTAGAGTGTGATATCATCTCAATGCATATCTACCACATCCAGCCATCTTCACAGGCAATTCAATGTTGGATGCCGTTTTCACCTAGTATTAGGAGGTAGGTCATGAATGAATCAGGCTGCTCAGTCATTGAAAGCACTAATGGACCATCTGAAAGGTTTTTGTTGTAAAAGTCTTTTTAAGCCAGAGTTCTTTACAATTGATTACAGATAGTACTAAAGTAGTCTGGTTATCAAGGGATATCTACAGCAAACAATTCAAACAGGTGGTACCGATTCAGCTTATTCTGTTTTCTTCCACAAAAGTTGACAAAGGGCACAAGAGAGCAGGTTTTCATTATATATTACACTGTCTAGTCTTGCTTATTTCATTACAATACTTATTATTTGTACCTATTCAAATACTCATCTGGCCATTTACCTACTGTACCTACCTACTAGAAGTGGAAATCACCAAAGACTCCACAATAGGATATTATCATGATAGTTAATGCACGATACAATATTAGTGCAATCTTAAACATTTTGTGATATACTAAGTATTGCAGTAATATGTATTCTGATTTTTTATACTCAAACTTTCCTCAACTTTATGCTTCACTTCTCCATAGAACCTGGGTATGGGCTGTGTCCATGAAAAAACACTGCGACGGTATCACACACCTGGGTTCCAGTGTCTTGAGCATGTAACAAAAGCCCTAATTTTCCATAATGTATGAATGCAGGTCTTTGCACATAAAGTAGGTGATGGATTTTGTTGTTTTCTTATTTTCTGAATTTGGAGGTAGCTTTGTCAAGCAAAATGTGTTGGTTGGTTTTTCGGTTGAGCTGATTTAACGTTGGCTTTGGTGTCCCCAGCTAATGTTATCTTATGATGGTGGTGTGTGAGATGAGCCCTCATCTTTGTAGAGTATTTTACTTTCATATTACACACCTTGCAAATCCGATGTGTCATATCCACCTCCTTTATCCCATGCGAACGCCACTTTTTTGATTTCTTTCTCCGAGCCACCATATTTGTTTTACCACTTTCATTCTGCACATTGTCACCGCAACTAACCTCACTAAAAAAAACTTAACAGTGTCATCTGGTGCACTAAAAAAGCAATTGATTTTATTATTCTATGGTGTAGTGGTTTACATATTTGCCTAACAAGTGAAAGATCCCCAGTTAAGTCCCGGGGATGAAGGGCATCCAGTGTAAAAATCTCCCAAATCAAACATGCACAGCATGTAGATAACCCCTTGTGAATAAGGCAGGAGCCAAAAGTAGCATTCTAGTACTAACAAATTGTATTTTCAATTTATATAATAAGATATTGATTTTTGATGTCAGTGTATCGATAAGATATTGCCACACAAAATATCATGATGCTATGCTGTATTGATTTTTTCCCCCCTTCCTCTACTACCTACCTACCTACTCTATCTTGATAACAAGGACAGCATCTCATTAAACCTGATGCTCAACAACTAATTAAAGCTGACACCAAAATATCAATTTGTTGCTACAAAAACAGTCCATTCCTTGAAATGCCATACATGGTAAATGTAATACATAATACCAAAAATTTAGTCAATTCTGAAAGACATACTGACAGACCGAAAAAAGTAACAGCCATGCCTTTGTCCTTTCCCTTCCTCTTTCTCTCTAGACACTCTCTCAGTGCCTCGCTGGTCCCCACAGATTCCCCGAAGAGATCTGGGAAACTCAATAAAACACAGGTATGCCTACAGGAAAATATGTGGGTAAGTGTGCGTGAGGTTGCCTCTGTGCATATACTCACATTTGTGATAGAATGGCAGTCCAATTAAAAAGGGCTTCTTGTGTAACTCATCTCAGTTTTCTTTCTCTCTTTGTCTCTCTTTATCACTCTCTCTCACCCTGCTTGACTCCAAATGCTTGTGATCTAAAAAGTAAAACAATAGCTACAGTATTAGTTGGGGGATCTTAGCAACCTCAAGAACGTGGGTGTTTTTCCTGTTGAAAGTCTGTGAGGTGGAAAAAGAAGCTTTAAGCTTCTTTATGCGGAGCCAAACTGAGCACAAATGTAATGTATATAGCTGTTATTTGAAGATTAAGGTGATTAATGGTTTTAAGAAATACCATTATTCCATCCAGCAGTCTCTTTGATGCCAATTTGCATTTTTCAGGCGTGTGCCCTTGATCATATTGTTGGCATGTTATGATAAATGCATTTGTGTAGCTGGTGCATAACCCACCACTTTAGGGCCACTCCTGTGCTGAAATATTATTTCTTTAAGCAGAATCTGCTCTTAATTTCATATTATCACTCATAGTTGACAGCCTACTAAAAAAAACAGTCAGGTGGAGTTGGTTGGAGTAAATTGTCCCTCTCAGTTGATGAAAAAGATGGGCATAATAAATAGATTTTGATTCCATCAGACTACATTAGTCACCTGCCATTAGCCAGCCAGTCACACTGCTGGCATTGCATCAGCCAATAGTCACATATGTGCTCAGACCACTCAGTCAGTGTGTGAAGGGAATTGTTGTTGGTAGCAAAGTACATTGTTGATTTGTTTATTGTAGAATGGACTGTGTTGGACTCTTCAGCAGTAGCACAGGCCTGCAAACTCCCATTACTCAAACTGATTGTTGTATTGATGTAAAAAACCTTATAGCCTATTTATTCACACAATGTTACTGAAAGATGAAAATGAAATGGCCACAAATTAAATCAGGAGGCAGGGGAGATTAGGAAGGTAAACACTTTCAGAGGAGTAGCTTCTTCGGGCTATTATCCTTGTGGAAAGGTTAGTCAGGGAATGCGACGTGTTTCTGTGTGTGATCTGTCAGAATGAGAGAACGTTATGAAAGGCAAAAGGTCAGAACGTGTGTTCTCCTCATTGTAATCGCCAGCTCTTTCATGTTGTATAGATGTGCAACAAGTTAAAAGTTGATGCCTTTTTTCTAACTCTCACTTTGTCTTCCTTTGCTTGTAGGTTTTCCACAAAATATTGGATGTCCCAGACATGCATAGTATGTGGAAAGGGAATGTTGTTTGGACTGAAATGTAAAAACTGCAAGTAGGTATCAGGACTGGTCGGTGTTTAGTACCCAACATTGCAGCCGTAGTAGTAATTAATGTCTAATCCCAAACATTCGCTTATATTCCTGTCATTATTTTGTTAAATTAGTGTGCCATCTTGCTTGTTTTTAATTTATATCCCTTTGTCTCTTTTGATTGTTTTTCTACATGACAGACATCAATGACCCCTTTTGTTTTTAGCTCACTTGAATAAATTTCCAATTTACATCTATTGTCTCTTTTTCCACATATTAATGCACCCACTTTGCATAGGTTTAATTGCTATGTAAATAAACACAAAACAACAACAAGACACACACTAAATCAAGTTTTTCCTTTTTATACATACTCAGGCTGAAGTGCCACAATAAATGCACCAAAGAAGCCCCACCTTGCCATTTACTGATCATACAGCGAGGCGGACGAGAATCCCTCAAAGGTATTTTTCGATGTAATTTCCAATGTTGGTTACTATGTTTACACATAATTAATGGACTTCTACATTTTGTAAATCTGACTTTAGTCTTATTGGGAGTTTGAAGTTAGGTTGAATTCATGGCAGCTGCTGATTCAAAAAACTGGGGAGGATAGAAGGAAAACCAACCCACAGTTTCATGTTCATCATTTTACATTGGTTGACTATGAAATTCTATTGTATTATGTTTGTCAGATAATTAAACAGTAAATAAATGATTAACAATATTTCTAAAATCCTTGTGTGAGAGTAAAGGAGGCCTAATGATTAGCCATTGGCAGCTTAGTCAGGATTAATGCCTTTGTCAAGCGTTGTGAAGCTATCCAGTCCTTGCTTGTTTTACGTAACCCGAAGGCGTGGCTATGGGGCTCTCGTGATTAGCTATATATTTGAACATATCTGATTCCATTGAGCTAATGAAGTTACATTTTTTCAGTCCCCATTTGTAAAAGTGAAACTGCTTCTGCAGGTATAGGCTATCTGTTGATTAATTAAGCCATATGGGTTTGACAAATGTGCGTCACCAGCTGTTTATACTGACACAGACAGCACTGAAGAAATTTCCATTATCTGCCATGAGAATTAAGATTCTTTTTTCTTTTGTCCTCTCTCTGCCTTCCCCTTTTCCTTCTTCTCAAAAGATCATCAAGGAACAACTCAAGGTAAAGAGCAATAATTAGATATCTTCTCTGCCTTCGTTAGAGAAAATGACAGTTTCTTAATGACATAATTTGCTTAAGGAAATTTGTTTTAACAGTGTCTGTGTGTGATAAAAGATGGATGGTGTTAAAGAAGAGGCATTAAAAGCAGGGCCTGATAAAGAATTTTGCCTAATTTTCCTAAAGCTGTTAGGCAATTATTGTTTTAATGTCAATCTCCCACATTGCTTCATTGTTCCTTTATGCTTTTTTTTCTGCAGTAGCTCGACTGGTACGGACTGAATCAGTGCCATGTGACATCAACAACCCGCTCAGGTACACAGACCTGCACATCAGTCAGACGCTCCCTAAAACCAACAAAATCAACAAGGTAAGAGTAAAAAATAAACCATGTATTACAATCTGCGTGTTGCTTGTCCTACATATCACATTCATTTATTTTTGTGAGCTTTGTGAGTCATTGCGTATTTGGAATCAGGAAACCGTACGAAAATATCTTCAGCAATATTGATGTTTACACAGATGGATTTGTTTTCCTACACTGGATATTTTACAGCCAGCACATCTATCAAATTCAGCTCAGTTCCAGAGAAAAAAGTTTATCACTAAAGTCCCATGGTGGTAACACCATGCTAGCAATCCTGTGAAACAAATGTGCTTGTTAGGAAATAATAGGTGGGTATGAACATAGTAAGAGAGTAAGAGTAAGAGCTTCAGAACTCCACAGCTTTTGTGTTTGTCCTGATGAAAAAGTTACCTTTGTTTGACAGTTTGAGGTTTTCAGAAACTGGAATGTGTTCGTTTGTCATTGCACATACATACAGGGATTCACATTTCTAAAACTCAAATGTTGGTTATAAACTTTAAAATATTACTAATAAGGTAAAATGGTAATATCACTAAAAATACATGTATTTTGTATGTATACATGTACATATATAACTTGCACTTCGCATTAGATGCCAAACTTCATTTCATTGTTTGAGTTATATGCTATTCAATGACAATAAATCTAATCTAATCTAATCTAATCTGATCTAATGTCTTCTGATTATGTTCAGATTATTTTCTCAGATGTGATTATTTTAACCTATCGTTTAAAGGTATAATTACGAAACTTGAACAATTATCTTGTGGAGTGATTATAATAAAACAAATAACCATTTAACCCCTGGATTTTAATTCATAATATTCATATCGTAATTATGTAAAAAATTAGAAAAAAAATAGAAAATTTATTTAGTTGTCAAAATATGTCAAAATATGTGGCCAGTGCAGACTCTGCTGTGCACCAGTTGAGTTGCACATACCGCATTGATACAACCTTTACTTTTTTATATAATTTGTCAAAGTTGATCTCTTTCTGTGGCAGATGATTTCTTGTTGAAGTCTAACCTGAATTTGATTGACGATGATATTGGTTGTACACTAAACTTTGATAATTTATTACAAACTGAATATGCCCTGCATTTTTTTTTAACAAAGCTTTCCCTAACTCTTCAGACTGTTTTACCACCTTCCAGGCAGCCATTGATTTCCCTCAGTCCAGTGCACTTTCAAAATCAAGTAGCCGAAACTATAGAAACTTGCTTGAGGAAGAATATCCATCATATTGAAAAGTCTGATGTCTATTTTTTGTCTGGTGTGTCCTTTTTAGATTGCAGTTTGAAATCTCTAAGTGCTAGTGCATTTCAAGAGCACCTGAGATTTAACAGTTGGATGCTGAGCAAAAGAAATATTGTCTATTTTTCATTATTCTGTTATTTGTTTTCTAGATTAATTTCCAAACTGTGTAATTAATAAAGTGCTTTTAAGTCTGTAGTCAGGAGGAACTTACTGAAAAACTTCCTGACATAAAATGAGTTGAATTATTTCTGAAAAAAATGTTGCACACAAACAGTCTTTGGATGATTAGACTTTAATATGAAATTATTATATTAAGTAACTATTTGAATTTAAATTAGATGGAGTCTAGTCAAGTGCTGCAATGTAGGTCTGAAATGATTTTTGCAAAATCTTCAGCTGAAGAACTGATTTAATGTGATGATGATGAGATGAGAAACATTTTACAGAAAAGTAAAGTTGAGTACATTGCTCATTGTGATGGATTATATCTGCCAGGCAAGTTTCAAGTCTCTGATGTTCACTTTGCACTGAAATGAATAAAAAGTTCTGCCTTGAAGGTAGAAAATCAGTCTGGAGACTCCAAGTTAGATGGGGAGGGAGGGCAACGATAAAGCAGAGTGAGAGCCTTTTACAATTAACAAACTAAGGGCCAGATTTACTAACTGTGCCAGTGTAAAACCCTTTTTTGGCAATAAAAAGCTACTGTTCGTGTTTATTAAAGATGTGCAGTGTCAATTTTGCAACCCAAAGGTGTGGACAACTTGTTGCACATTGCACATTGCAGCACTGCACTTTGCAGTGTTTTGGGTTTTAAGTCACATTTCTACATGGAAATCAACAATAAAAAGTCTCTCTGTGTGTCTTTTTTTCTCAGCATTGCACACACAAAGAGCCATTTGCATGTGTTGTTTCAGATCTTTGTAGGGATCTGTTGCATGACAACAATTAATGGCAAACAACAATTAATGGCACTAAAAAGGACTTAAATGTGTTATATTAATGTCTGACTCTAACTAAATGTGAAATTGGCTTTAATAAATATCTACAGTGGTGCATGCTGTGCAGAGAAACAGCAACGTCTTTAATATGCACCTAGGTCAGGCTCTGTGGGTAAACACACACACACACACAGAGTTCAAGTTTTTAAAGTGGAAGCATTTGCAGTAAGGCAGCCATGCACTTGATAAATCTTGCGCTTCACCTGAGTTGTCAGATTTACCCAGCGATGACACACATATATCCACACATACTGTCTCCAGGAATTTCTAACCAAAGAGTTTGCCCAAAAACATATTGATTCTCCTTCAGCTGCCTCTTGTTGATCTTAATTGCCATGCTGTTTCTGGAGAGAAACACATGTGTACAACCTGCACTTACACTACTTTTGGTTAGTACATTACTCTCTCCCTCATCAGCTCTTTCATTTCTGTTCCATTAATTTGTGCTGCTCTTGGTAGATTACATTGGTTATTACCTCAACTGTGGTTATAAATTAGCTCATTGTTAGTAGAGCAACCACAGAGCTATCCTCTCTCATGGGGGCATTTTTGCGATTGCAGCATCACACCAATTTGCCCCACTTAGTAAATTTGACTCTGTAAATTCCCTTTAAAATTAGCAGTACTGAAGTTTAAACAAAGCCTCTGTTTGTCTTTATCTGTTCTGTCTCTTCTCAGGATCACATCCCAGTCCCATACCAACCAGACTCCAGTAGTAATCCCTCATCCACCACCTCCTCCACCCCTTCCTCCCCAGCTCCTCCTTTGCCCAGCAGTGCCACACCCCCCTCGCCTCTACACCCCTCCCCACAGTCAGCACGGCAACAGAAACAGTTCAACTTGACAGGTACTGAGAACAGTATATTTCCTATTCCTTTTCCCCAACATTTTATGGGAACTGGGATTCCAAAATTTAATGCATGATCCTCTCAAATCATGTCAAAGTAAAAAAAAGAAGCACGGGGGCATGCAAAATCCGATGACATACAGGCAAATAAGTCTAAAGCCATGTCAGTGACCTCATAAGGTTGGACATAGACACTGCTGGAATTTAAGCTGAATGCTCATGCCTGCATCCTAACATGCCCACAATAACAATGCTAAAAGAAGGTATAATATTAACTCTTTTAGCTTAGCATTTTACAATGCTAGAATTATGCTAATTAGTCCAATGGATGCCAGAGCTCAAGCAAAATTAAGTAACTGCAATTGTGAGTAGCCCAGCTTTTTTCTTAAATAATAATTTGCCTTTTCTAAAATAAATAATTGAACTACCCAAATAATTGAACTAACCAATTGCTATGTAAACTTGGAAAGTCTATCCGACTTTTATCAAACTCCAGCTCTTCTTTTGTCGCCTTCCACAGCCTCCAGTTATTTCAAATACAAGCAACAGTTCATATTCCCTGGTAAGTACCTTAAAATTGATTATTTCCTCTTCCTATAATGCATTGCATCCAGCCAAGGATGAGTAAGGAAGGCCCTTTTGATGTTGTTGGTGGTTTTCATCCCCTCACCTTGGCCTGCTTGAAAAATCTCTACACCCACTCATGCTTGTCTCATTTGGGCTTCCTAATGATTTGTCAATATCCAGACTCTTTGCTCTTGCCCACACTGGTACCAAACAGTCTTTGCTCATTTGGCAGGTTATTATAGCTGAGACAAGCTGGAGTGGTGTTAGGTAAAGAGTGAGGTGTAACTGAAATCTGGAGAGACAGATTTTTGGAAATGCATAATTATACTGTTCAGCAAGCAGCAGCATGTTCCGATTATTGTAGCCACACTTACTCTTCATTTTACCTACCTTTAAAAACTACGTAATAACGTGATCAAATCCAACTTCTTACTGCTCCCCATCAATCAAAAAAGCATTTTTCTATACTTGGAATGAATGTCTTAGTCATCTCATCTATCAAATTTACTGTTCTCTCTTGTTTGGAAAAGACTTGAAAAATGGATTAATATGTGTTCTTCGTACAAGTGTTCACTTTGATGGGGTTTGAGTATATATCAGCGGACATTGTGCTGGAATGTAGGGATGCACAAAATTTGGCATTCTATCAAATGGCTCACCTACATTGCTATATGAGTGCCTCAGATCCACAGCACTGGACAGTTTAGAGCTTTCAGTCCTCTTGGCTTGCAGGTCCTTGGAGCAAATCCATAATAACATCAGTGCAGGCTCCACACAGAAAACAAAAACAGGTCCCTTGCTGTGAGGAGATGGTGCCAGCTTGTAATGCACCATGCTACAAAGAGAATGGTTTCTGTGGCTCACACTTTTTGTTTTTGTATCAAAAAATGTCAAAGTGTGCCAATACAGGCAACAAGTGTAGCAGTGAATACTCTGATGTCTTTCAGTGGTGTATACAACAGCATAGCTGACCTTGCTCCATCTTACATGTTGAAGATTAATGTTTGCAAAGAATAGCTGTGAGAATCCAACCTGCTCTCATTCTCCACTAATAAAACATGCTACACACACTGATTTTCTATGTGCTTCATACCACAGAACATCGTAAGGGCACCACTATTAGAATGCCTGGAATTTTCATTGAAGAGCTATCTTTGCTTCATTTAAGTGGTGACAGCAGTTGAGTTGAAAAATAAATGCTAGATACAACATTAGATACAACATTTAATATGAGGGACCATAAAAGCCAAAATTCATTCTGATGCTCTCACATCTAGACATCCTCTTTTCACATTCATAAATCTTCACTCTCGCATATCTCTATTTCCCTTTCATATTTATATATTTTCACACTTGCATACATACATTCTCCTTTTACATATTGTACGTATAGCTTCAAGCCCTCATAATTTAATTCTCATTTCACATGCATATATTTCTATTCACAAATACATATGTATACATTTCACTTTTCAATACATACATATGTGTTTTCCTCTTGCTTACATATATTTGGACTCCCATGCATATACATCCTTTGTTCTCACACACATACATCCAATTTGACACATACAGGAGCAAGTTTCTGACAAGAATTAAGTAACAACTAAAATTAAATTTTTTTTAAATAATGTATTAAAATGTATTGAGCAAATAGATGCTACATATTGTTTTGTTTGTTAGAGACTCTGTGGAGAACTTTTATCAGGAAGTCTGTCAATCTCATGATTCCAGAAATACAGACTATCAATACATTAGAGTCCTATGCTTAGATGTCTTAATTTTCTAGTGACTTCTAGAAACCAAACAAAGAACCAGATCTTAGATACATCTTGATTTTTCATTATTCAAATATTATCATCAATTTCATGGTACTTTGAAGTTGTGATAGGATTAGCTGTTTAGACATTTATCAGTTTAATCCTGTAAACCCAAACTTCCATCTTCACATTTCACAGCCATGTTTCATATATTAAATGTTAAAACACTTTGTAACCAAAAAACAGTGAAACACATGTAACATGAGCACCGATCTACACTCAGGTCATGTTTTAATAATTATTTTTTTATACGTACATGTTCATTAGATGACCTGCCTTCCATTTCCACTATATTCCTTCTTTCAGGTGTTTTCAGTCCCATTGCCACAGGTCCATAAAATCAAGCACCTAGCCATGCAGTCTGCCTTTACAAACATTTGGTCACTCTACAGAGCTCATTAAATTTGAGTGTACCATTAAAAGAAGTCAGTTCATGAAATTTCTTGCCTTTGTAACTTTAAGTGGTACTATTGCAAAGTCGAAGCGTTTAGGAACTTAATGAACCGAGCCACAAAGTAAAGTTACATAGCTGCCAACACTCTGCTGACTCAATAACTGCAGAGTTCCAGAGTTTCTCTGGCATTAACATCAGCACAAAAACTGTGTGTTGGGAGATTCATGGCATGGGTTTGCATGGTCAAGCAACTTCTGTAGGGGTAATATGTAGGTGGTCCAGTGCTTTTGTCCATATAGAGTATTCTTCTCTTACACACATACACGTTACACATTTTCTTCTTACATACATATATTGTTTATACAGTTAAATGCACATTGAATTAAAGTGCATCAGAACTAAATATGAAGGAAAATATGAAAATGTAGGAATAAAATTGTATGAATGTATGCATTAAAATATATAAATAATAGTGACAATATATGTATGTAAAAGGAGAATGTATGTATATGAGAGTGTCAGAATGAATTTTGCCTTTCATAATTAGAGTCACAATTCACTGTATATTATTATATGCATGATCTGACAAGAGAAAAATGTGACAGTTCAATAATTTATTTTGCTACTGTCAAGACAGCTTTTACACAAAAGAAATTCTGTGTAAAAGTTTAGAATGTATAAAGTAATAATTAGGATTTTATATGTGCTCTTCAGGTTGTTGTTTAAACAGAATGGCAGTGAGCCTGTTTGTTGACATAATGAAGGTCATAACTTCAGTGTGCGAATAAATATTGTAGACATCAGTGTGTTTCAAAATGGGAAAAAATGGGAGGGGTTAATGGGAGTTAATTTATAATTCAGCATCAGATTTCACCTATTCATAGCAATACCACAAGATTAGCCAGGCCTATGGTACATGACATCATGCTTTAATTATTTTTTCCACAGTACAGTAGGAAGATTTACCTTGAGTCATTAAATAGGATATTACACCATAATAAAATTCTTTTTTCCATTATAATAGCGAGCAATGATAGCTGAAAAGAGGAGGCTTACAAAGATGATAGCATTGCTACATGCATTTCACTGGGAAAGAAAAACTCTTTTGCCTTGTGTAATAGTATAGTAACGGTTTTGACACAGCTGGTTTTTCAGTCACCACCGTACCTCTGTTGTAGTTAGTGTTCCCTAGCTTTTCTATTACATGAAAAGCAATATCACCAATGTTAAAAATGATTTTGTACTGAATGCAGGTTTGTTTCAATTTGTTAATTTGATATGTTGTACCTCGAATGCTTCCAGATGTTGCTCCCGAGGCTCCTCCCAGCCGAGCTCCACAGGTCATTCTGCACCCTGTCCTTTCTGAACCAGGGTAAGTAAAATCTATGGCGGAAATAGTTCAGTAAAACCACATGAAAACATTTAAAAAAAGAAAGAAAGCTTTCTCTTCTCCCCCTCCCCTCTTCCCCCTTTCTCTCTGTGGCAGTTGGTCAGAGGCTAAGTCAAACTTATTGGAGCACAGATATTTGGGTGGCAATTTCAATGCGAGGGACGACATGACGATTACTCAGAGACTAATGTTAGCATGGCCTTTAGTTCACGCTACACTTGGGATGCCAAGTGGATTTTCACTAGCTCTTTGAGGAAGCCAGTGGTCATAGGAAGACAACCGGAAGAGAAGGATTAGTGATGAGATGCCTCTCGACCCAGATGTTAATTAGATCAGATCTCAATTTATCACTTGAAACGGGGCAAGAATCTATAGGAAGATGATCAGTTGTGATGAAATGCAGGTCATGCCCAAAGATTGAAATAGATTAATCAGGAGCTAATAATACGGCAGTATTTTTGAAATATCAACATGGTACCAAGACAGAGAAGAATTCAAATATATGACGTTTACACTGAGGTATACATGTAGAAGCTGTGTTTGGCATCTTCATGCCCCATTTATATAGCAGCTGCCAGCTTTGAGATAAAAAAATGGAAAGCAAAGTCTGGAAATAATAAGAATTATAAAAAATATAATGGTATGCGTACATAACAATAGGCTCCATGTGTTTGAATTGAGCAGGATAGTTTAGGGTTTAGTATTACAGTATTCATTACCATAACCATTATAATGTGACACAAAAATTTGTTTTCTGTATCTTGAGACCACATTCAGCCGTTGAGCTGTAAAGCTCCACTGCCAGCTTTTCACAAGGTGCTACAAATGCATTCATATGAGTTTTGTTTTGTTTTTAAACTGGTCTCTGTGTACACTCTGCAGCTGATTGTGAATGAGTTGCAGCTGGCAAATTCTCACTGAGGACAAAATATTCATTTTTATTGGGACTAATAGACTGAATTTGTACACAGCCAAATGGGTATACAGGGAAGTAAAATTTGTGCAGCCCACAATAAAAGCCAACTATTTTGTTATTGTGCCTTTAACAATTAACAACATCCATGTGACTGTGACAGCTAAGACCTTGGATATTATTTTGTTTGTCAATAAGAAAAACAGGGTTTAACATTTACAGAAATCAGAGCAGCAGGAGACTGTATATAAAACTCTTTAATTAAATGACAATGAATCACCCTCTTGTACTTTCTCTTGGGGGAATAGATAAGATTTATTACCTATTCCCCCAATATTAACCATTCAAGGTGTGAAACGTATTTTATTTTTGCTTGTCATAGAAATATATTCATAACCTGAGAAAAAAAATCTACCAAAGCCAGCTTGTAGCAGGTTATGAAAAGGCATGAACTATAGCAGTAAATTAAAAAAACAAAATGTACTACTACTGAGAAATGCTGGCTGACTCATAAGGCTGCACACTCTGACCTGAGAGCCAAAATAGAATTTCTCCATTAGGATCAGTCAATAAATGCATCACATAATTTACCTTGGATTCTTAATATATAATATATCTGTATTTATTCTTGGTTTGGGCAGTCATATACAGCTAAATATTTAGAAATCATGACAAAATCTCTTGAGAAAAGAGCGAGAGAAAACTCGTTAAAAAACCCCACGTATCTTTGGATCTTACTCGTTGCTATAATTCTAGGTGGACAATTTCATCTGTTCTCTGCTTCTCCCCTTTCTCACTCCCATTTGTTGTTCTCTACCTTTTGACAAATGGGAATGCATGAGCATGGTTATAAAACCCACATTCTTCTGATTTAATTAATGCTATTGCCCCTCCTTGTGCACATCTTTGTATGCTCTTACAGTGGCAGCTGACAGATTTCTCTAGCCTTAATAGCTTCATCTCAGGGTTAATGAGGGCCTGTTTTAGACCCGAACGCCCTGCAGGATTCCCTCATTAGAGCAGAGATCGAACCGGTGGTAGCAACCCTTGGCGCCACAGGAATCACTTAATTTTATATGCTGCCTCACCTATGGTCTTTTCAGTCCATGGTTGCTCTGCGAACTAGTGTTAATATACCACACAGTGTGTGGGATTACACACTGATGCATACATTACATAGACAGTAATGTGGACAAAGGCGGTTGACTGGAATAAGGGAAGCAGGTCCATTTATGTCATGTGAGTGGCTTTAGGTGACAATGTACATGCCAGGGTCAGAAATTAATAAGGTCACAGTGTGCAAATGCACTTAAAATTCATAAAATTAATGTGAAATTAAAAACTAGGGTCAGAAAAGGCTGCCACTAATTAGAAGACCTCTAACATTTTCTCTTGTTCACATTGTAGTTATTTATCTGTTAAATGGTCTCAATATCATTGTGCTTTTGCCACTTGGGACATTGCAGATGATTCACAGTTTTAAAAGCCTATGGTTCAGTAATTCTTTTCATTGTAATTTGGGCAATAATTGCTTTTTTTAAGAGGAAAAAACCACATTGCCAAGAAAAATTGTGCTAAAGAATGAAAAAGATAAAATCCAAGTCCTGAAAAACACATTGACAAAAGGAAACAAGATTAATAATTAAGCAAGCACTGGAGCTAGATTAATTGAAGGAGGTAAAAAAATGTGTATCTCCTATTTTGTACTGTCAATCATCATTTAGCAATAGTAGACGAGAAATATTGGTTTTTAATGTTTAAAATAAAGCAAATCTAATAACGAAATAGCTATTCACAAAGACCAGCTATTCTCATAGTCATTGAAATGGCCTCTATAAAGGACCTCATGTGTTATAATGGGATTCTGAATCAACAGTATGTCTTCTTTGGTGTCTAGGTAAAAGCACAATGGAAAGGTTACCCACTCAGAAAATAAGGTGGCAGGCAGCTTTTAAATTGCAGGTATCAGAGCTGCCTGCAGATAGTTATTGCATTGTTCAAAAGTGCACAAAAAGTATCACTAAATCCAAATATTTTAGACCCTCAGAGGTTCATTGGTGCTTAATGATTCTGAGTTTCAGACCTTTCAAAAATAGCCATAAAATAGCCATGTGCCCATCTGATACTAAGTACTGGTATCAGTTCAACACTGGCCAAAAAATTTGTAAATGGACTGATTCTTATATAGCGCTTTTCTGCTCTACCAGAGCACTCAAAGCACTTTATACAACATCTGTACAAAATCTCTCTTTGCCTTGATTGTGCAAACAAAACAGGAAGTGGGTAACGCTTTAGTTTACCCAGTACCTATTGCTGTTATTCTGTAAGTAGTTGAATTGGTGGACAGTGAAATAACTACAGTCTATTGTGTAAAAGAAAAAAAAGTATACAAACCAATACAAACCAAAAATAAAACAGCAGTGAACCCTGGACAGGCATGTTTCTCGATGGAGATCTCCAGCACCTGAAAGAGTTCAAAAATGGCTTTCAGTCATTTCTACTTGAACAGCAAGTTTAAAAAAACTGCCTACTTTTTAGCCAGACACAACCAGGTGTTGTAAAACAGAAAGCAATTCAGTCTTTGTGACAGACACACAGGGGAAAGGGTGTGAAGAGAAGTTGTCTATTGCCACTTAAAATATATCAGGTGCAGGTGCAATCAGTTCACCTGGGTATAGAGAGAAAGTACTGCAACAGCAGATACTGTTGTTGCAGTAATCTTTGATTCTTTTTATGGGTTTACTTTTCTCCTTCTTTAATAGTTGGAAACTGCTGTGAAAACCTAAACATTTGTCATTATGAACATTTATTTCTTAGTTATTAATACTTATTGTACATATTTAAGATTTCAGGATAATGTTGTTTATTTTAGTACAATATCACCTTTAAAGAAGCATAATTGAGTATGCTGGATTACCCCTTACACATGCCAATTAAGAGTCATAATACTTTTCAGGATCAATGAATATTAAAATTAGAATTGTTTACAATTCATAATACACTTCTCATCTGCTTGTTTTTTGACAGGTTTATTTTTTTGTTTTCTTTGTATTATTGGAATAATCATACACAAACATGTTTTTCTGGCTTTTCTTCTGCTTCGCCTAATGGCAATACCTTTTTTTCTCCTTTGGTTTTTTAACACTTACTCTTTTGACATGTATGTGGTATATGTTTTTTTTTTGCACACTCCATGAGTTACTATGACACAGGCGTTAGTATATTGCCACCCATGACTGATATTCAGACTAATTCAGACTCATTATGTGTTTGTAAGATCCTGATTAAGACTTTTTTGTTTTTTGCCAATATACTTGAAGAATAAGCTTACAATAAAGTTATACTTGTGACACATCATATGGAATGGAATGACACCCATCAGTTTATGCACACACAAATAGAAGTCCAGATAGAAATACCCCGTCTGATCAGAGGTATGAGTACCAGACCTCTGAAGCTCACTCCTCTTCGAGTAGAGGCGACATTACTCATAACTAGCATAATACAGTCTCTGCTCCCCGCAGACATGTGAACTTTCTGACTGCCTAATATAATAACTATTTTAAATATACCAATACTAAACTAATACTTAGACTAATACTACACAGTCAAGCTATGAGGTCAATAAAGAACCTAAATGCTATTTAAAACCTGCGAAGATTGTTTTTTAAAAAATTTCCTCATGAATTTATTTCTACTTTTCCTCCTTTTGATTTAAGGAATGAGGGCAACCCTTTGCTTCAAATCGAAGTTGAACCTACATCAGATGTGAGTGTGACTTTTGTGATGCTTTCACTGTGTGTGGATCTAGTTTTGTTCAGTCCTTGCATCACTGATATTATTGACATTTTTGTCAGTAATATCAGTGTGTAATTGCTGGTGAATCCGAATGAAGACTAAATACCACTCTCACCAACACTTGTCACAGTCATTTGCGTTGTTCTCTCATTTAGCATAATTTGTCTCAGCTCTATGAGGAGCCTTTAGGTAAGTTATGTGTCAAAAGCAACAAGAAGGAAAAGACATCTTCGCTGCTCATCATTGCTATTTCTATAACAATGATATAATTTGAGAAAATGTGATGCAGATTGCCTTGAATGATATTCCAGCAGGCGCCTTGGAGTAGGTCATTTTCTCTCTTGCGGTGTATTATATTTAAAATCAAATCAGAGTAAATCAACCAGTTTTCCCTGTGGTTGTTTTCCCTTTTTTTATCAGTCTATTTTTTATTGGCAACAGCCTAAACAGTCAGTATTTCAAGTGCAAACAGCCATAGAAATATAATTTTATATAGAGGCAACATATACATACAGTATGTGTTTTTTTCATCTAAAATCATATTTATGATTAAAATAGTACTGAATACATATTTACTTATAATCTAAAATATATCACTTCATATGCTATACTCATTGTAAAGTATATAGTGTTACTAGGAATGATCTAAAATTCAGTATGATTCATGTATGTAATGTATGAAAACTTTTCGATATAACACGGCATTACCATCTGAAAAAAACTGTTCATCCTGGGAATACATTAAGAGCTTTTGTTACATCTAAAGCTTGGTGGTTTGGAGGAGCTTTTAGCCGATTGTAATTATGCTTCTCCTAAATGGCATTTGTAAAAAAATATCCATCTGCTATCTTGGTAGAATGATTTAACACAATTTTTTTGTTTATAATGGCATTTTAATACCATACATGCAATCTGCAAATATAAGAAAAGCAAGTTACCCACAGTTCAATTTTGCTTTATCACAGAATGAGGAAGGCAATGATGAGGACTCGGGTGATGAGTTTGAGGAGATGAACCTGTCGCTTCTATCGGCTCGCAACTTCCCACGTAAGGCCAGCCAGACCAGCATTTTCCTGCAGGAGTGGGACATCCCCTTTGAGCAACTAGAGATTGGGGAGATGATTGGTAAGGGTCGCTTTGGAAAGGTTTTCCATGGACGATGGCATGGCGAGGTTGCCATTCGCTTGATTGACATTGAGCGTGACAATGAAGACCAGCTGAAGGCCTTCAAACGTGAGGTGATGGCCTACCGAAACACTCGCCATGAAAATGTGGTGCTCTTTATGGGGGCCTGCATGAGCCCACCACATTTGGCCATCATTACCAGGTAAGGATAAAGATCTAAGTTTGAATTTTGAAGGCGTCCTTGATAAAGCTCTACACCGCCGACAGACACTTAAGTACTATTTGCATTTTACTGTGATGTTGTCCTCTCTGCTAACTGACAAGCTAAGCTACACTACACAGAGCTACTCATGGACACTTGTATGTAGCTACAGTACCTGCCAAGGACTAGGAGAGAAACAGAACACCAGTCATGTCTTCTACTTTGTCCAGAAATACTCTTGTACTCCTCTGGCAAGAAAATAATCAAACCATTAAATAATAATACAAACAAAACAGTACATCAAAATACAGCTGGAATTTGAAGAATTTAACTGTTTTTCATTTGCAGTATATGTATTTTTTTCAGGCCACCTCTATTGTTCTTTGTAATTGCACTCATAATGGTGTCCATCAACAGCCTCAAATTAGAATATTTTATAGTGCATAGTGGTTCATTTGAGCTGTTATGTTTGAACAGGCTGCAAATATAATATACAGAAGGCAATGAAAAGCAAGCTGACCATAAAACAAATGAAAGTACAGTGCAATTATAAAAAGCAATATAAGACTCTACGTAAATGGATCAGCACAGAGAGAATGCAGAAATGTTCATAGGTGTGTCTGTAGGGAAAAAAAGCATTGTGTAGCTCTAACCAGGGTAACTATTCTGCAGTAAAAGTATGTCTATCTATCTATCTATTATACTAATAAATATTATAAATAAATCTAACTGTGTTTAACTTACAGTGTTAAGTAAAAAAATGTTGCATTATAAGATACTCCAACACAAATAAAAATAGTAAAATTTGAAATAAATGAAACTATCTAAAATTGTCTAAGAGTAAGAATATTAAAGAATTTACTGTGGTATAATTAAATGTGCCGATATAAAAATATATAGATTACATTTGTAGATTACACCTGAAAAAGTGTTTTGCCAGGAAGGCTAACACTAAAAACTGTGCACTGGTCAAAACTGTTAAAAATAGCTGGTGTTAAAAAAAAAAAATCTCATAGGTAACTCTCGGTTTAAAATCAAAAGAAAAAAAATTAGAAAACAACAAAATCACTATGCATTTTATGGCTATATCGGTCATGAGTTCATCACTTTCACAGCTCTGAAATCTGTAGTTTGCTCTGCTTCTGAACTTGAGAGGTTGGCCGTTTTATGGCCTTGACAGTCAGTCCTAGTCCCCTAGCGTTCATTCTAGATCAGCCACAGACCTTCCCTCCTTTAGGAATATGAGTTTAGAGTGTCTGACAATGGAATGTGGAGAGGTTATGATTAGAGCAGGCTGCTGCTGCTGCTGAAAAGATGAACCAGCCACTCCCCACAGCAATGGTGCATTTGTCTTCACTACAGTGTGACAGCAGATAATATAAGGTTAGAGTGGACTTGAAGATTTCCCTCTTTAATTATTTCATGGATTAGTGTTCACATTTTTGCAGATTTTTGTGCTATAAGTATTTTCCCAGTTATAACAAGAGAAAGCTATTTTCTTGTTAAAAACATCACAAGGAGTACTCTCATTTAATTAATTAGCAGAGCTAATGACATTCAGAAGGAAATTATTTGAACATTTGCCTGTCCTACTGTTATCTACACAGGCTGTGAACAAAAAGGAAGTCCCACAATTTTTATTTCTTCTTTTTCATATTTTTGTTTAAAAGAGACAGGGTAAATTTCTTACAAAAATTACAACTTTGAATGTGCTTTAGGAAGCAAAGCTCCATGTACAAATGCTATCCTTTCAATCATATTTACTGTGTCATATGTTTTAAATGACTGATTGTATGATTTCTGAGATACATGATTGCATCTGATGCCAGCTGAAATTGCTGTATGCGCAGGGGAGCTGACAGGTGAGCTGGCTGCTTCTCAGAAATCCTCACTGGTGATTGCTGAAAATAATAGCAAATGTCAGTGCAACAGGTGGCTTTGTTATCCACTAATACTCTGCTTCTCATATCACAAAGATTAAAAAAAGTTACTAAAAAATAGTCTTTATCTTACTCATGCAGAACAAAGTGCAAAATGACACACCTGAAAAATGAAACCAAAATGAACTGCACTGGTTTATTAAAGATAAGGGAATTCAGGCTGCATTAGTGGAAACATAAATATTGAACTTTTTCCTTTGAGTATTTCCCTTTATGTTGGGTGATTTTGTTGAGCATAGAGGATACAGGGTCATCTGTGATATTACTGCTTGATTTTTATCCATGTAATTTGCATAATTGCTTCATTTTAAAGCACAGAGATAACTTTCAGAATGTTAAGGTGGTTAGTTTTCCATCGTCTTGACTTTCATTAAATACACCTAAATACCTAAATACTGTCAAAGACATAATGTCTTCATAAATGTATCAACTGACATTACATTTAACCTGCCAGCACTATTGTTAGCTACATTTTTGTATTGAATAAAGGACATGTAAAGAGAGGCATCAAACATAAAAAATGTGACTGTCATGAGATTCTTTCAGGAATGAATATACATGAGCTGTTGGCTTCAGGGCCTTTGTTGGTCAGCTGCATGGCGCAGTCAGGATTGAGGGCTTCAAGTGTGAGGCAGGGGGTGTTTGTTGAGCTGCCTATTAAAATGCCGTTTTGATGGCACCCCTCCAGAAATATCACACTGTCTAGCTGAAATGCAGTCTAGCTCCATTCTGGCACACAGTGGACTTACCTTTCAGTTCATATGATGGCATTTTATCCTCTAACAGCGTCTCAAACTGCAGTAAAGCACTGTCACTCATGAACCTCTGGGCAAGTGTTTTTTTTTTTTTTAATGTAAGAAGTGGAGTAAACCACGTTGAACATTTGAAAGATGAGGTTTAGATGAATTGGAGTGAGGTGAAAACTGAGTACTCAAAAAGTTAACCATTTGGCGGACTGTGTTTACATCACATTGTACAGACTATAAACATGTCAGGCACTTGTTGATCATTTATTGTAGATAGAAACTAGTGCAAAGCAAGTAAGGCAGTTCAGTAAGGCAAGACATGTTTGAAATGATTTATTGCAGCAGTATAATATAGTGTGAGTTCACACTCTAGGCTCCAAGCTCATCAGTATGTTACAAGTGAAATTGGGGAGTGATGAGTAAATATTTCCCAGAGTTTACAGGTGGATACTGGGGCAGTGGAGGAGTTGGAATAGGCTGTGGTGCTTTGGAGTGGACATCGACATGTCAGAGGGACACATTGGAGATTTTGTAGCTTAAGTAGACCCCCAAATTGGGAGGGCATATTTGGTATATGAAATGAGGAGAGAGAGTCATGCTATGTGCGTATGACACAGTGCAGCTTGAGTTGCCTGCCTCTTCTGTTTTTTTGATCCATTTCATTGAAAATATAATTTCAAAACAATTTGATTTGAGTGCTCAGTTAGACCAGAAAAGCACTAGATAAATACCAGTCCATTTACCATTTTCACTTATCTTGTGTGACTTTGGTGTTTCTAACAGGGATGTTGCTACCACATCTCCAAGTGACAACAAAAAAAAAAATGTTTTCATTTTGGTTAAAGTGAACTTGATGCCTCATTTTTTTTTTTTTTTTTTTAGGAGAGCAGTGCAGGGGTGCTTCATTTTAACTTCTTTGTATAGGAAGTTTAGGAACCCCGCACATATCAGTTGCTTTCAGAAAGCTTCATAAATCACAACTTCTTCTTTACAACTGTGGTTAAACACCTGCACTTTAATGTGCACAGCATCATCGGAGCATATTGGAATGACAGGGACCGGGGGAACAAACTAAGGTTGAAAATACTAATTTAGAAGTTTTGAAAACAATTAATTTACAGGAGATTATAATAAAGTAAGAAGTAGAAATTCTGCTTAGATTGCCTTGTAACGTTGTCTAAATAATGTAGATTATATCAAATTTATCCTACCTTTTGGCAACTCTGTGTAGTAATCCCTGAATTTTACTCTCTCTTTCAGCTTTTGTAAAGGAAGGACACTTTATTCTGTAGTGCGAGATGCCAAGGTTGTCCTGGATGTTAACAAGACACGACAGATTGCACAAGAGATGGTCAAGGTAAAATACCTCAGCACTGATTTCCCAAAACACTTCAGTAGTGTGCCACGTATTACAGGACGTCACATCTCTCACTCTCTCTGTTCTCAGGGGATGGGATACCTCCACGCAAAGGGGATCTTACACAAAGACATGAAGTCCAAGAATGTGTTTTATGACAACGGCAAAGTCATCATCACCGACTTTGGGCTCTTCACCATATCTGGGGTTCTGCAGGCTGGCAGGTAATTATGTTTAATACACATCAGAGACAGGAACGCTTTCATGAGCATTTACAATACATGAATTAGTCTTGAAGAGAGACTGAAAGTTCTGACACGTATAGTGCAGGGACAACAAAACCTTCAGTGCATGTTGTGGATACACTACATATTTATGTGATTAAAATGTCAGCTTGTTATGTATTTAAACTCTACTTTGTTATTATTACTGCATTAATTTTTAACACTGTTTAATTATAATAAATAGCCATACCTCCCTTTCTCTTCTTGAAAGCCTCTGCTGTAACATGTCTAATTTAACTAACTGTTATCATTAAGGTTATTGATGGCTGATTAATTAAAAACCATTTTTTTCTGTCAGTCTTTACAGTTCCCATAAAAGAAATTCCCACTTGTCCCCTCAAGAACTCAAACAGCGTTAAACAGAAATGTCCACGATATAAAGACAACATGAGTAACCAGGTCAAGGAGGAGCAGATAAATTCAATACTGGTTGGATAAATTTGCCAGTACAAACAGTGCAAACAGAACTATTTGTACTGTGAATCATCAGTAATGGTTAAAATGCTATAAATTATTTCCCATGCCAATAAAAGAGTATGTTTTCTGTAATACATCTGTACACCAGTAATCACATACATGGATCTGGAGGCACAACAGGATTATAATTAATACATACAATTGATATAATGCTTTTTTTATATATACACACACACACACACACACACATATACACACACACACACACACACACACACACACACACACACACACACACACACACACACCACCACACCACCACAGACACATACACATATTGGCTCTCACCTCCCTGGTGTTGATAAGGTCAGCCAGCAGTCATACCGTCCGTTAGCAGCAGGTATAGGGTTACACACGATTCCAATGTGACATTTAATAGCCACAAAAGTCTTAAACACAGATAAAATATTTCATTTGAACTTGAACAAGAGAGGGATCATTTGAAGCTAATCATGCACGTTATGTCCCAGTTACAGAAATCCTCTTGTGACTATTTTAGCAGTTTAAGCACACACCGAGAAGAAGGTGTAGTATGTATGTATGTCGCCATCACTATGCTTGGTACAATGCTCGCCAAACACGCCCTTCATAAGCTTCCAATGTATCTTCTGGCTGATCCCCTGAAGAGTCATTTGGCCACGTCTCCATGTGTCCTCAGTTTTCTTGGTGTTCAACTGGATGCCACAGAGCTGCACTTCAGAAGGATAAATTTGGACTCTCCCAACCTGAATACTCGAATCAGTTTAGAGGTCAGATTATGTTGAAATAATGTAAGACACTATAGATTTTTATTTTTTCTTTGCTAGGTTTTTTTTTTTTTTTCCAGCTTCAGTTGCAGTTAGCATCTCACGGTTCTGTTTGCAAGGCACAGGTGGATAAAGCTGTAGTTCAATGAAAGTTGGCTAGACTGTTGGCTTTAGACAGCCACTTTGTCATGACAGTTAGATTAGGTTTTATTTATTTTATTTTTTATGGATTGCAAAGCCGCTGTGCAATCTGGGGGGGGGGGAGCATGCCAAGATATAACTTGGTTAACACTCAAAAGAAACCATTAATTTCCACTGTGGATTACACTTCACCCTGGCCAAGCCAAGCTGGGCTCATCCTGGTGTTTTTATTTTTCATTTTCACAACATGAAATGGTATAGTTAACGATTATGATGTTACCCATATGCAACACTCCCTTGAATGCAAGCATATGTTTCTAGGAATGTCCTCGGGATACAGTGAAGCGTTCTGATAGAGTTGTCAGGACGGCCGACTGTGCCAATTTAACTCCTTGCATAAAGTGACGGGACTTGGCCGATCGATTGGCTTATTGCTGACCTCCCCTCATCAGGGAGTGTGTTCTGCTTCCATCACGACCGCAGTCAGTTCTGTGGGGAGGATAATTGCAGTGTGCAGCTAACGGGGTGGGTCTCAAGTATCCCAGCACTGAGCCTGCTGCCAGAGGAAAACACATTGATCTCTGAAGGTGATGAAAAGGCTCTCTCAAAGGCCTTACTTCCTCCTCAGGAGCGTTCAAGCCTTGACACTGAACCGCAGCAAAAACGTGGATGATCCATGCATGATTGCCAGCTATAGTCATATTCATGTCATATGTCTTCTGTGACAAAGCACTAAAGAAGAGCTGCTTGTTCTGTAATGATTTTCAGTCCATGGAACTGGATGTTAAATGTGTCTGAGTGAGTGCGCATCTTTATTTAGGGGTTACTTTTGAAAGAGAACTGCAGGACTGTCCTAACTATATCGCTCAGTGTGCTGATTCTTAAGTCAAGAAAAGTTACTTTTCCTTCAACTAGTGTAACACTGCGAGACTATTTTTCATTGTGGCTCGAGGACAGGAAGATGCATTTTTAATACTGGTTTCAATCTGCTTGACGCAGTGTTAATGGAGCCTGCAGCGACAGACAATTCCTCGCATCCTAATGGATTGATTGGTTTAATGAACTGATAACTGGCATCTGGACAAACACAGCGCAGAACCCAGCCAGCATACACACATACACACATACACACTCACATACACAGGCACAAAATTGCCTTATTCATCAGGGATGGATGGAGAAATGAATTCATTTCAAGTTGATAACTACATACCCTGACCACTGCTGAGGGTATACACAGGGATGCTCCCAGAAAACATGCCTCATTAAGTTAAAAAAAAAAAAAAATCAGGATCTGCTTTCTGCGTTGTAATGAATCCTGCTTCATGTAATTAGTTTCCAATTGGTTCGTGGGGATATCTTGGGACTTTCTGACATTAACCAGTGGGCTGTTGGTACTGTGAATTAGTTTTAACTTTAAGATAATAACACCACAAGATGTTTTCATGGTGTCTTGTAATTAATAATGACAGAACTGAGTTTCATTAGAGTTTATGAGGCGGGCGTCGCTGTTCATTACTCCTCATGACTGTTCATTAGATTAAATTTAGGCTCTAATCAGTGAGATGTTTTGCTTTACTGTAAATTTCCAGCTAAGTGATTATACTTTCTTGAGTAGCACTCTGTAAACAAATCTATCTACATCTAATAATACATTTGTTACAGAGAAAATACAAAGATGTTCATGTAATAGCTTTTGATTGGAACTGAAATAGATACAGGAAATAGCCCTGTAGCATTGTATTGGATATAAACATTTGAAGTGGATAAATAAATACTGGAGAAGATTTTCTGCGGTGACAAAATGACTGGACAAAGAGAGGACAATAAGTAAATGTAAAAATCAGACACAATGTTCCTTTTTTCGGGGCAACAAATTAAATATAATTGAAAAAAGTATTTAGGAAATGACTATAATCATCATATTTATTCAGGGAATTGTTGCATTGGAATTAATGCAGTTGGAAATAACGATAATGAAGATATATGCCACAGAATCAGAGAATAATGTGAAATATCCTTTCAAACACTGTTTTTCTAGGTCGGGTTGGGATTTAAATGTGGGTCTTGGGAAAATTAAAATAGGCCCCCAAATTCTTCTGCAGAGTTTGCTGTTTATATAAAGTTGCCAAAAACCTACAGAAAGAAGTCAGGATTTAGAGTTAGTAGCTTAGCACTCTCTAAAGAAGTTAACAAACCTTTTTACCTGCGTGTATTACAATCCACAGCTTATTTTTGGCCCGCAAGAAAAATAACCCCACCATTTGAAGGCAGTTAAAGAACCACTACCATTAAACACAGCTGATAATAGGGTTGCTCTTTAAAAAGGCATAACTTTACACGCTGACCATGCTGTAGTCTGTTCTTTGTATCAGATTGCAGGAATTTGGAAGCTTACCTCTCATTTCCAGGACTTGAACTTTTAGGGACACAAGTGAATCTTGCTGTGTGAATGTGAACTGCATACACCAACATATGCATATCCAACCATAGGTACAGTTGGGGTTATCTGTGCAAATTTGGGTGCTTTAAGTCAGAATTTAGATTATAGTTGGCCTCTTTTAAAGCCATTGGAGTAAATAGGCAGTCCACCTGACATACTGCTGATGTTTAGAGCGTAATATGGTCATTTAAGTACCACCCTTTTTGGTTTTGAAAGCCTTTTAGTCCCCAACAACTTTCTCTTTGAGAAGTAGTTCTTTGTTCCACCTATTTATCTCTCTTAAACTGAAAGAGGTTGAGGAAGTCAAGAGGTTAGTAAAAGTAGGTAGGGTCAGTGAAAGTCCAGGGGCTTCCTTCTGGGGCCAGCTTAGCAGGTCTCAAGTTTTAGAGGACTTTCCTATTTCACTCAACAATACCCATGAGTAATGTCCCCAAGAGGGGTGTAAAACTGATGGAGACACAATCCAGATCTCCATCTATCTTTTTGTACCACTATCTGTTCACTTTTTAGAATTAGGCGTTTGTGTGAGAGGAGCACAGATGCGCTTTAACGTTAGACCGCATCTGTGTAACCTCAAAGGCTTCAGAGATCAGTGCAGTAGTTCAGCAAGCTGTATTGAATTTGCTAAATGTGGCACAATATGGAAGACACAGATTATTAAAAATTACAAAGTCATCCTCACATGTGTCTGTCAGGTTTAACACTGAGCACTTTCATTTTTTGAGGGAAGTAAAATTGCTGACTTGGCGTTTTTGTGAGGAGCCGTCTTCTATTGAAAAGTGCAAGTCTCTGTGTTTGCTTTTAGGTTTTGCAATTCACATTTCTGACAACAATACACATTCGCTCGAAGATGAAGAGAGCAGTGACATCCATGGACAAGGATGATTGTAAAATTGTGGTTAAATTTCCATTTTTTTCCCCCTTGGACAGTGGACACATTGTTCCGTGAATTAGCATTTCATGTATTGATTTATTCATTGTCATGCAGAGTAATGAGGATCTTGGATCAAAAATGTCTTCATCTTTGCCAGACGATTCCACAAAAATGTACTTGTAAAGTAACAGATGATTGTACAGTAGAAAGCCAGCTTTTGTGCAGCTTTAGTTCCTCTGACCTGGATACCCAAGGGTTGCCAGGTTTAATAAACTCATCCATCCATGTTGTGGGATTAAATGGACTATATTAAAGTCTGTTTTGACCAAATCTACCTAAATCCTTGGAATGCTTTAGACATTGATCATAACAGTTTTTTTGGGGTTTTTTATTAGAAGTATTCTGAACATTTCAACTCAACTTTGAGAGCCAAGGTCTGAGGCTAGTTCGGGGCTACACTGTGATATTGTAGTGTTTATCAACTCAATAATGAAGAGGCATGACTTAAGTCATGATGGGACCTGACAGTCATGACAAAGCCAGTGTCACTTAGCATAAGTGAACCAAATCCCACAAATTTTATTCATGTCAGTTTCTGAATCACTCCCATTAGAAGTATTGTACTAATATGACATTTATATTGGACATTGCATTTTTATGAATAAACAGTAAGGTCAGTATGTGGTGTTTTTGGTATCCAGAAATGTAGTTTGGTTATTTAAAATTCAATTTATAAATAGTCTTAAAAGGAATCATGGACAGATGTCTACATTTCTGTGCAAAGGACCTTCTGTGCTTCCAAGGACCCAGACTTTCTTGTCATTTTTTAAAGTGGTCTTGAGCAATAATTTTCCAGGCTTTCTGAAGGTCTTTCAAAACGTTTCTTTGGAGATTAGCTGTTTTTTCACTCATTTTCAGTCCAGTCCTTGCACCTGACCATTTTCAGAGGAATGTTTTCTTGTTTGTTAAGCCACTTAACACTGACCTACAAATCATCCACACATAAAAAAAGCACCTAACTCAAGGAAAAAACTAGTATTGTGTGTTTACACATAACAAACAAACTCTATCTTTAAGCAGTTTGTTACTAGCAGCCTGTCACAAAAACACATAATTGGTTCCTATTTCTTTAGTTGAATCTTTGAAAAATGAAAGATAACACAGTTTGACAGACATAAAATTGTATTTTTGCACCAAGAAAGTGATTTCCAAAGAGCTATTAGCCAAAAACTTGGCATATCTCAGCATGGTGTGCAGTGTGTCCTTAGAAAATTTAAGGAAACTGGACAAAAAAGGACAAAAGAAATGGAAAAAAACTAAAAACTATCTATAGCACACAAACAGTATCTTAAAGTCATGTCCTTAAGAAATAGGAAAAAAAAAATCCAGGAAAGATCTGACACAGGACCTGAGAGATGCATCTGGCCTTTCAGTTGATCCATCTACTGTTCACTGAAGCCTCATTAGAAATGGTCTCAGTGGAAGCGTGGCTGTCAAGAAGCCATTCTTAAGGAAGAGAAACAGGGAGAAAAAGCTGAATTACACAAGAACTGGACTGAAAATCAGTGGCAACAGGTCTTATGGAGTAATGAATCCAAATTTGAAGTTTTGGTTCAAATCTTCGTCAATACTTAAAGAGGAAGTCAGGAGAGAGGTATAATAGTGAGTTTCTATAGCCATCTGTAAAACAAGGTGGAGGCTCTATCATGCATTTCAGCCAGTGGTGTTTGGGATCTTGTCAAAATTAATTTTATTCCACCATGCAATACAATCTGGAAAGTGTGTGATTGGCAGTGACTTCATTTTTCAGAATGACAATGATCCCAAACACACTGCCAATGCAGTAAAAGCATACCTAGATAGAAAAACACACAATGGGTCATGGATTGATCCCCTCAGAGCCCGGACCTCGACATTATTGAAGCAGTGTGGGATCATCTTGACAGAGAACAGAACAAAAGGCAGCCAACATCCAATGAAGAGCTTTGAATGTCCTTCAAGAAGCCTAGAGAACAATTCCTGAAGACTACTTAAAGAAATGACAAAAGGAAGCGTAGCTAAGAGAGTTCAGGCTGTGTTAAAGAATAAAACTGGTCATACCAAATACTGACTTTCAAGTTTGTTGGACTTGAATCCTTATACACTTTTGTCCTTATATATTGTATTTCCATGTATTTTTTCAGATGTTTCAATAAATCGCTGCACCTATTTCCCATTTTCCTAGCAAAATATAAAGAAATGATTGGTGGTTCAAGACTTTTGCACAGCACTGTATATTCAGTTCAAGGATCAGATCTTGGTCGCGGCATTAGCAAATGAGGCTTCTTACTTTCAGAATGCGCAATTTTAGGTTTTGTTCTGTCTTTACCAGAAACCATTGATACATTTGAATAATCACTCAGAAGTACATTTTGCTTTCCTCTTCATTTGCAATTAGAGAGACCACAGCAAGTGACACAGAACGTGTTGAAGATCAAAACTTTTAAGCTTCACTCGTGATGACATTTTAACAAGGCGCATTACAAACTGTGTATGATTTTGGGTTGCAGTTTCAGAAAACATCTCAATTTGTTCACTATACCCAGGAATGGTGCAGCTGGGCTTACTGTGAAATCCAAAGCCAATTCTCGTCAAACCTGATTTACTTTGGAGGTTGGAGCTGGTACCCAGTTTGCTATTTTTGGCATAAGTTTGACTTTTATTCTGAGGAATAGCTATATTACTTCAAGAGGGAAGCTTTGAGTGGTTTGATTGTGTATATCAAGCTATGTAACAATGCTGGTATTGTAAATGAGTCCGGCCGGGGCCTGGTTCACTTAAAACTGATTGATTTGGAGGGAAAGGAGAAATGGATTCTCTGTGCTGTTAGCTGTGCCGGACCAATCTATATTTTATGGCTGGTGGGCAGTGCTAAAAGGCAATTATGTCTCAATTCCATGAAGTATAAACAAGAAATTTATTATGTCAAACAATGCATAGCTTTGAAATAATGTTGTAATGAACAATATGAGCTGAATTATTCAAAAACAATACAGCCATGGCTTAAAACAGCATGTTTCACAATGCTGCCAATTACGTGGGATTTCTTTTGTGCCAAATAGCTTTCAAATGACTAATAGTGTCAATATTTTGGACCAATAACACTCTGTGGGGTGTAAAAATCCCACACTGCGTTGTAAGAAAGCAGAAAATTATTGTGCTGATGGTTTCATGCTGCTCTCACAGCTAACATGGTACCAATCAAGTCACAGTTTATATCCATCAGATTAGTTAATACAATACCATCGCTTGCGAGGAGAAGTGGTCATTGTGTTTAAGCAGTGTGTCCGCTTTGACCGACATTGTCTAGAGATGACAATATGACAATGTTAGTCAACAGAGTTGCATTTCAAAATGTATTGTTATGTTTGACAATATCCTATAGGTGATGCTGCATGCAGCAACCCGGCTTCAGTCCAAAATTTTAATTTTTTTAAAAAACTTTTTTATGTTACCTAAGAAATTCTAGATTAACATGCAAAAGCAGATTTTATTTGTCTATCTTTTTTTATTTTCTATGAATTCTTAACTTGAAGATGTCAAACTGTGTCCGTTCTTTGAATTATTGTGGTTTAGTAATGGTGGAAATAGATGAATAGTCTGTTAAAACTCTGATAAAAAACTCCACTAGGCTTACAAGAACCTGTCAATTGATCACAATCCACACAGCGTTATCGCCACAGGCTAAAGATAGAAAAGTCACCAGCATCACTAAGGGGGCAAAGTTTGCTGGCTGACTGGCCACGTCACACTGCTAGGCCTGTGTGAGTGCGCTTAGCGGGGGGAGGGTTTTCTCTTAACAGCAGAGTTTTGTTGGATGAGGATTTGGGGCAAAATAGCGCATTTCTTATTTGGATTTTATGCATCAGAAACTGTTCAATAAACTATGTTTTTCAGACATAGCTTTGAGAGATTTTTGCAGACAGTGAAGTTAAGGTGCACAATCTTAAGAAATATTAGAAAGTTGTTCTTCACTGTGTCATTGCTTGGCTGTTTTTGAGCGAAGCCGAAATTCTCAGCCTGTCTTTCTGTGCTGTGTCACATACAGTGCAAATATAATTTAGAACGCTGGCTATCACCACTGATACTTTCATCCAACACTGCACAACAGGCATTACATATTTTGTGGTGTAATTTAGTGTCTTGATTAGTGCGTGCTGCTGTTATCTGGTGTTAGAACCGTTAAACTGTAGAAATGTGACTATGTAGTAAGCCTCTTTACATAATAATTACACAAGTCTGGTACCACATTTTTTGACTAGTATTTTTTGGAACCACAATAGACCATATTTGGATAAGAGGCTAAAGTCTTAAGTCATCACCTAATGCTAGCAGCATGGTTATGGTATAGTTACACTAGGGAAAACAGTGGTTGGAGACCATGGCACGAGAAAAATCATTGTGACCGTGTGCAATGCACTTGCAATCTCGTTGCCTTTGAAATGGCTGCAAATACTCGCAGTCAGTTGCTGTCTTCAAAGCGACTTTGGTGTGTCTAGATGGTAAAAAAACAGCAATAAGATGATAAGTCTTTCAGCTATCACTTTGCAATTGAATGGGGTCAAGTTGGCAATTGGTGAAAGTTGGAAATCTGTTTCTGTCTGTTGGAAATCTGTTCCTGCCTTACATATACAAAAATTTACATTAAACAGAAGGTAACATTAACTACTTACATTCAGAGTCCAGCCAGAGCCTCATAGATCTGAAACAGAAATTCAGAAAATTCCCCACAAATAGTGACGTAGTTGCTGGAGGACTGCAAAGTGATATAGGTACTTGGAAACCTTCCTTTTATATAGGAATATATCCAGAATAAAACCACTTGACAACCAATTGAGTCGAGTCCTCTGTTGCAAAGAATGTGCAACACAGACCAGTTGCGCTCATTGGTGCAAACTGACTCTGACTGATTGCAGTTTGCTGGCAATCTATTCTGCGTTTTTAAATTAGATGACAATTATCTTCAGTTATTGATGGCAGTTATTTTCAAACCTTTGACAATCTGTTTGAGAGTGATTGCAGTCAATCAACCTCCCACTGGGCAAACTGTGTAATCACCTTCTGATCAAAGTGGTCGCCCAGAGGTTGAGGGTATTGCATGCACAGTCTCTGGTTGGTCGCTGTAACTACTTGCAATCGGTCATGAAAGCAAAAAAGTTCAATGCAATCACTGGGAAATCAGTTTTTTCCTAGTCACAAGAAGGTTGTCATCCTTTTTTTACTCTAGTGTGACTGAGCCACTAGTAAGGTGCATCCGTTAACTGTATAACACAGACATGGATATGACGACACAGCCATTTAAAGAAGTGCAGCTTTTGGCTCTGTAGTTTTAACTTACTTTTTCAGCCCAGTTTGCACATTTGATAAATTTATGGACAGTTGAAAAAAATATACTTGTAATTGGTTACATAGGGATCACCTAGGCCAATAGGAAAAATGTGAATATCTGTACAGTAGTCATAGAAAACAAATTGACTGACATTACCGTCAATGTAGCCTAGTAAAAAAAGAAGCCAAACCGTACTTTTATTGACGTGTTTTCTCTCTGGTTCTGCATGGTAATGTGGCTCTCTGTTGCTTCCTTTCTAAAATATAAAAGTCACCAAATAACACAATGTAAAAACACAATATTCAACACCACAGGGTCCATGTCTGACCAAAATCTTTGTCTGGCAAAACATTTATGAACATTAAATTCACTCTGATTTATTTCACTTTCAGTTTTAAAAGCTGCTGAAAACTTTTCAACAGATTGTTCGTAGTTATTGACCCACGTCATGACATTCCCGGCCACATTTTTTTGGAAACCGCTGTACATGGGATACTGTGAGAAAACAGCAGGCCAAAACAATGTTTTTGAGCAAGAGTGATGTTTTGCCTTAACAGGCAGCCTAATCCCCTCACCTTAGAATTCAGTGAGAGCTCTGTTGATTTAATTTTTTAAGAGGTTCTGGTCACTTTTTTTGTCTTAAGGAAATTTAAATACATCTGAAGAGTTGTTTGGACTGGCCCTTATAGACATTGTTAAGTTATTCTTTCATTAATGTTTCATAAACTGAATTATTGTTGTTGGCGTAGAGCACTCTCCACTAAGTCTTTCAGTGTATAGTCTGGGTTGTATGATGATATCTCCTTACATTCTATAATCTGAATAAAAAATATTGTGATGAATATTATGAATCATGATGATATCTAAAAATCGTGTAGGGTATTTTGTCTGGACCACATACTCCCACGAGGGGACTGTTTTCATAGCAGTTGTCAAAAATATCCTATCAAAATTAGGAGGATGTCATATGAATATTCCTTTCAGAGGTGTCATGTGTCATTTCAAAGTGAGCAATAATGAAGTGACTGCCAAGCACAGTAAACCCCCTTCTGTTTCTTTTAAAATACAAACCTATGGAGAACCCGGGGTTGATATGAACCATAGTAAAGTGAGAGTCAGACTCCACCTGTGGTTACATACTTTAAACTTTGCCTGGACCCTTCACTGGCAGCAGCTGACATTGTCTTGGAAAGGGTTCAAAAGGAGCAGAGTTGAAAGTGGAAGCTGAGCCACATAGTGGGATCAAATTGAGGACTTAGCATCATACAAAGAGTCGTGCAACATAATCCTGCATTTTGCACCCCAGTAACACATCTGGAATGCCATAAATCAGCCAAACACAGCGTAAACAGGACTTTTCCTTTTATTTTGCTCCTTACTTTGTCACTTTTATCCCCTTTACTTATAGAAGGAAGCCTGGCAGAAAGGCAAGGATCTGGTTTGCACTGAGGGGATGGAGGTCAATTTAGGATATTTAATTTCTTCAATAGTGTGATTGTTTTGCATACTTAGTCTTGTGTTTAGCTGAACATGAAAGCCTAGTCACAAAGTCATTTCTTTCAGCACCTTTTGACACCCAAACAGTTAATGTTGAGCTGTGTAGTCTCTTCAGAAACTTTCATCAGCCCTATTAATTCAATTAAATTCAATTTTGTTTATATAGCGCCAAATCACAACAACAGTCACCTCAAGGTGCTTTATATTGTAAGGTAAAGACCCTACAATAATACAGAGGAAACCCCAACAATCAGACAACCCCCTATGAGCAAACATTTGGCGACAGGGGGAAGGAAAAACTTCCTTTTAACAAGAAGAAACCTCTGGCAGAACCAGGCTCAGGGAGGAGCAGCTGTCTGAGGGTGAGGGGAGGGAGACAGGACAAAAGACACCCTGTGGAAGAGAGCCAGAGATTAATAATAACTAAAGATTAAATGCAGAGTGGTGCATAAGCACATACAGAGTGAAAAGAGATGAGTGAAGAAGAAACGCTCAGTGCATGATGGGAGGCCCCTAGCAGCCTAGGCCTATTGTAGTGTAACTAAGCCAACATATCAGAATATTGGCTTTTTAAATCACCAAATATCAGTGTTAGTATCGGTCTTAAAAATCCTATATCTGTCGGGCTCTACTCAACTTCTGTTGTTATAAAATTGGACATATGTTCCTAATGAAGTACCTTAGACCTTTCCTGTACTAAGATCTGCCTGTTAACTTCCTTGCAAATCATCACATGAATTTTGCTTAATCTCAGTTCTACACTACAACGTGTACATCCTTGTTTTTGTTGCCATACCTCCACAGAAGACCAGACTGTTCAGTTCATAGTTTTTTTTTAATGTGACAGTGCTTTATTAAAGGAGTACCCACTGATATGCAAAAACAAGTTTTTTTTCCCACTGCCTGACAGTGATGTTCACCCAGTTTGTTTAGCCAGAATGCTGGATGAAGAGGACACATTAGCCCGTGTGTTTGTTCACAACTGCTAGTCAAGCGTAAAGAATAGCACTGCATACAAACACACTTCTGCTGACCCTGTCATACAAGTGCTGTGACGGTCACATGAATTTCTCCTCCTTGAAGGCAACTCAGGCTCTTAATAAGTCATTTGAACTGGCACTGGAAATGAGTTTTGATTAGATTTGTCATACAACTAATCCAAAATGTTACTGCTTTGCCACTACTATCCCAGCACGCTGACTACAGTGGCCCTGAGCTAGGTAATGTTAGCTAATTAACAGAAAATAATAAAACTGTCTGAACTTTTGCTCTCATCCTGGCGGCAGTGTAATACTAGTGATTCTCCATAAGATATGTAAACATTGTAGTGGGACTCTTAATGGTTTTTGTGTTAAAAAAAACTGAGCAGGTAAAACGGGGAATCCATGCATTTTAGAGTGGAAATGACAACAAAAAGCCAGTAACAAGAAAATTAGTTTTAGCTGCTGGTCTCTTTAATAGACTTCATGTACTGCCTCAAGGTCATTTTGTAAGAGATATTCCAACTTTTTTCTTTCTGTATTACCTGCATTCAGTACGATCCAGTCAAGCCCTCAACGTGTAAAACCTGGCAAAGCGTGTAATTGTTTTACTCCTCCAGCTGAGCTTTAGCAGCATGATAGTGTTGACAGGAAGATGGCAAACAGAAAGACACTAGTCTAGATAAACAAATTTAAAACCTGGGCATCCGTGCTGAAAGAAAACATTTAAAAGGAGAGAAAGAAATAGAAAGATGACAGCAGGAAGCAGACTTTGGGATTCCTTCTTCCACCTCAACTTATGCCTAAGTATAAATTGAGCCTCAATGCTTAATAAACATTAAGATTTGGACTTTTTTATTTTTCAAATGTAAGATTTTCAGCGGCTCTTCCTCATCATGGTGTGTGGAAGTAAGAGCGAGAATGCTTGTAGAATATGAATCTCACAATCACATTACTGTATTTTTTTTTTTTTTTCAGGACCTCCAGGAAAGCGAGGAAGAAGAGGCCGTAATGGAGAACCTGGTATGTGCATTTGTGTGTGTGCGTTTGAATCAAAAATCACAGTTGTCTCAATCCAGAAACGTTTAAGGAATAATTCAGGAGGACATCAGCAAATCGCACTGCACTTACAATCATGTAAAAAATAAACTGTATATCTTCGGAGGCCAAAATAGGTTATAGATGTGTAATTTGTGGCCGGGTGGTTTCAGCTTTCTCTCGGATTGTTTGAGCTGCAGTCGCTACAGAAACACTACATTTTCACAGTAAAGCTGAGAGCCAGTAAAAGTGATGCAAAAACTTGTCAAAGCTGCTGACGTCCGCGCTGCTGCTGATTCCAGACACAATGTGCTTGCTTATGCTCAGCTTGGGTGTGTATATATGATATCCCAAGCTCATTGTCCTCCACAAACTCAGCAGCAACTTGTTATAATGTATTCAGGATCTCCAGTCTCCCCCTTTCCCCTCCTCCCACGCACTCTGTCTTCCCGCCCCAGCTGAGGCCTCTAGGAGGACATGTCGCGCAGTGACACTCCCAGGCACGGAAAGTGTCACCACAAATTGAATTCACAGCGAGAACATGTACTTGGCGCCAAGCTGCATCCACGCTCCGCTCACCTGATAGCGGAAAGTGATAATGGGATCTGGAATGTGTCGGCCTTCTGCATCGAGAGCACAGGGCAGCAGAGCACAGAAAACAGAAAAGGCTTTGGAACAAAAGTATTGGCCTTGTAAAAAGAAAGCAGAAAGATAGGGCAAACCAAAGTCCTCAGTTTTAGTGAGGTAGACTGAAAAAGAACAGCTTTGGTTTCACTGACTGAGAAACAAACACTAGAATTTGCACAGGAAGTCACGGGAATTCAACCAAATCATTTGAGATCTGCTTGTTGAGTATTAGGGATATTTTTACCTCCCGAATTTTCAGTTGAATTAAAGATCCTGTTTTTGTTTTGAGATGTGGATCTGTGTGCTACACCTCTCTTCCTCTTTTTTTTCTAATTTGCTTAGTACCACAGTGATCCTGTGTACAACCTGAAAGCCAAGAGAGATTAAAAAAATAATAAATGTAAAAAAATAAAACAAAGACAAAAGAAAATCAGTTGACAGATAGACAGCAGTTCAATGTTCTGGTTGGCTGCACATCTGATATACCGCCAGGCTTTGTTTATGCAGTGCTTAACATCCCAATAAACATCCACCATGCCAGCATACTTTAAATGGTACCATTGTGCAGACACATTTTTTTTTTTTTTTTTGGTCTCTGTTCAGCCAGAGCAAATGTGGAGAATGTGAATTGCTTCCTCTTGACAAATCAATTGGAAACAAGCAAGCAATCATGCCCAATCATGATGTCTGGGCTGGTGAGGTACAGTGGTCTATTAAGAATAGACAATAGGGAACAAATGCAGTGACAGGCCCCACCATTCAGTATAATATCGCAAATTAAAGTTCTAACTGGACTGAAGTATGTTGTCAGGAGACAGATTTAACACACCAGCTTTTTATCTACATCCTCACGTGCATGCAGCTTTGAATTCTCTCACTGTAATTGCAAATGAACGTGTAGTTATAGCTCAGTAATTTCTGCTAAACCCCCAGGTTTGACATGTTTGACTTGCTTGAAAAAGTCAAAAAAGATTCAGTCTGAATCCCAGAGAAACACTCAAAACAAACTACACTGGGGAGAAACTGAAAAGATATTTAAGAGACATTATTTATGCGACTGAAGAAATTCAGTCCTTGATGGGCAGGGGCATACTGAATTCTGCACTGTAAGCCTTCTGCAAATCCAATTTCCCTCTTTTAAGTTCTCAACTCTGGTGGATGTTGAAGGGGAGCATATTTAATTCATGATTCACTTTAACCAAAAGAAACTATGCCGTTGTGAGTTTCCCATAAATTCATGCTGAGGTGTTTTGCAGTTTACTCATCTACAAAGGTAGGAGGAAGATTTCACCCACCACTTGGCTCCGCTGACAGAAAGAACAAATAGGAAAAAGAGACGGTGATGTTTACCTATGCATTAAAAATGAATGGGATACTTCATTAGGATCTCTTGTTTGTTTACCGGTAACATATGGAAAGGAAAAGTGTGGCAGGACAGTTTAGGATGAAGAAGGTTTTGTAGCATTGAAAAGCCACAGGCTCAGACTGTTCTAGAAGGTGGTCAATGCTGGAAAGTGTTAGACGTTTCCTCACATATTTTTCCCCCGTGTGAATAATCAGGTCTGTTGCTCCTGCACTCACAAAAAAAAGGAGGAATTGATGCTTGGATTAGTTGAGCAATTCCACTGCACAGTGCGGCATCCAACACATGGAAAGCCGGAGGTTGAGCGTTTGTGGATAAAAATGGCTGGAAGTGCCAGTGTGAGAACAGAAAGTGAAACCGAGCCTTGGTGACTTTAACTATGCATTATGAATGATATAACACGCTACAGTGTCATTTAATAGTGCTTTTTGATTTAAAAAAACTTTCTTTTTCTTTCTTTCTTTCTTTCTTTTTCTTTTTTTGATTTTTTTGATTTGCCATCAAGAAGTTGAAATAGTTGTAACCCCTAAAACCTTTAAAGTGCCTTATATTCTTTACAGGAAATTGTACCTTTTTTTATCAAACTTTTTCTTTGATTTCCCATAATTACTAGTTGAAAAACTTGAACTGTGCCAGTGGGACATGTCAAAAAAAAAAAAAAAAACACACCC
>VUQS01028491.1:0-14622 GCA_015108495.1 Heterochromis multidens | reverse complement strand
TCGATATTTACAAAGAGAGCGCAGTGACAAGACTTTGTGTAAGAGGTGGGAACTCAGATTTTTGCGACTGACCCTGTTGCATATACATTTCTGGGAGTTCCTTTTTCAAGGCGCAAAATATAGGGAGGAGAATATTTAAATTAAGCGCACAACCTAATTTACTAACGTTTGTGATGCACAGTTTACTGCTAATTGCGCTGATATTTAACCCAGAAAAAAGAATGTCTTATTTTTTGGACTTGATATTGAAATGAACCGACTGTGCCTGTGTTTAGAAAACAGTACGACTTTTGTGAATCACCCGGAAAACTAACCCCACCTATCAGAGCTATTTGGGGATTGCGCTCACACGCTATTTTGCCCCGTTTAGTAAATCCGGCCCTTAATGTTTAGTCAGCTTGAAATTATTGTGGAATAGCCTTCAAAATTCAGCTTGTTGGTAAATGTAAAATATCATACAAACAAATGCCCACCTGCGAGACACTATTCCTTGTTGCATTTTGACATTTCTTTCATTGGAACATCAAAAAGCAGAGGAAAAGTCTGGCATTTTATATAGGAATATTGTCAGATCCACTAAGCAAGCAGCAGACACACAGCATCTGTATGTGTATGTACGCATATGGTTTCTGGTATCATTGCTAAGCTAACAGGCTTATGGTAGCTTGAAGTTTACTGTCAAACAGAAATGAACTGAATTTCATCAAATTTCAAGGGTCAAATGTAAATCCTTATTATCTAGCCTGTTTCCATTTAAGCAGGTCAATAGTAAAAATCTTTGCTTTCAGTCTTCTCACTGGTAATTTGTCTGTACCATTTATCATCTGCTTTTTTTCATTTGCATTTGCACTTCATCCTGACCTTAAGTCCCAGTATTGAGATTAGCCTGCAGTTAACAAATCTATAGCACAGAGCGTTAAAGACCAAAAGTTTGAGCCCTCAGTTGAAAGCCCTTAAATGCCTCACTGAGCACTCCTCCATAAAACAGCAGCTGAGCATGCAAAATAACCGCACAGTCTCTTTATAAGTCTGCAGGACTAGGGGACAAAATGTGGGCCTGAGGAATTACACCGAAGTTAAAGTCCCTGAATTCACTTATAGAAAATGAGACTTTAAAGTGCAAACATCTAACGTGCTCCTGAGGAAGATTAAGACTTTTACAGTCCATTCATGAATAAATGATTTATGCAGAAATGGGCAGTAACTTGGGTAATATTCCAATAAATTTAAAGCACTGTTGTGCTGTATAGAAGACGAAATACAATGAAATGGTGTGAAAGTGCTAGTAAGGCCCACATACTGTAGAGCCAGCCATTGATTTGTCCTTTATGTGCTGCAGTATATATAAACTGATGATTCTTTTTTGTAGGTGAATTTTTAATGAAAATTTTTAATGAAAACATAAGAATAAAAAATATGAATATTATGTTCTGTATTTCCTGGTAGAGCCACCTAAATCCTACACACTGGGTCTGAAACACAGGAAAAATAGAGTGCATAAAATTGGCTTACAGCAGCAGATTTATGATTTTTGAATGCTGATTATGATAATTGTGAATAACTGGGTCCTGCTGATGAGATGCATGTTCATGTTTCTCATGTGAACCACTTCATCTGCAGTTTAATGAAATGAAAAACAACTGTGTGCATTCTTCCCACCCAAGATGAATAAAGCATGCATCAGCGTGGCCATTCACAACTGTTTTCCCATTAAGTCTGGTTTTTGGAACAAGCGCTCAATGAAAAATTACTAAAAAATTCCAGGAGATGTTTTATTTGAAATTTGTTCAGGCATCGCATTAAAAGTTTGTTTGAGCACAATTCCCATCCATGTGTGAAAGATTGTTCGGCTTATTTTACCGCTGTGGCGAAACTGTAAACTGAGCCAACAGGAGAGTGAAGTGCACCAAATGAGATGGTTTAAGGATGTTCGCTTAGCCGATTCTGGACAGATTACTGATATATTTCACTGTCTAACATTTGGTCCTTCTCTGCTCATTTCAAAATTTAAAAAAAAAACAAAACTGTACTTTTGTTTGGGCTTTTACTCTAATGTGATAAAGCCACAGTTTTCACCATGTAGATCAATTTGAAACCAAATGTTTTCTCCTTCAGGATTGTGCTCTGTCCGCAGGGATCTACCCCCAAAAAGGGCAGAAAGCCATCTGAGAGATCTCTGGGGCATAAAATCTGGCCTGGCAATGCTGTTTGCCCCCCGCCTCACCAAACCCAACAAACCTCACACCAATGCTCTCTCCCTTTTCTGTCTTTCATATCCAATCCATGTCAGTCCATGTTATCATAAGTGATTTTACTCTCAACCACAATGAATAGTTGAGGGTTCCTGTATTATTTTTCTTTATCAATGTGTTCTGAATTATACCTCAGTAATTTGGGTGTGAGTCTCAGTTCATTATTAGCACCGTACTTGTGTATCTGTGTGTGTGTTCAAGTATATTTATTTGACCCTTTCATTTGAAGACAAATTCTTTTTCTTGCTTTCCGCAGGGGGATCAAGGCGACCAGGGACCACGGGTATGCGGTTTGCTCTGACTTCTTGTGATTAGCAGATGAATGTGACTGTGTGTGTCTCTCCCCCAGCAGAATTGTGGGCAAAAGGTTTGAGATGCATGAAATTCCTGGGATAGTGTTCTTACAGTGTGGCCAAATACAACAAGCATTTCAGCACTGCTTATTTCTCCATCAAGAAAGGGCAGGCGAACGTGCAAAATATTTTGGAAGGCATAGGGTGGTATCCTTTTCAAGATGCAAAAAAAAAGAAAAGACACTTTTTTTTTAACCTTGTTTCTTTAAATTGAATATGAGTACAAGCTTTTGCACACCACCAGAAGAGCTCTGCTTAATCTCAGCAATAATCAAAAGCCAACAAGCTCAGTCTCTGTAATTACTTGTGATTCACTTCAGTCTTCAACGTGACATGGCATGTTCAGAACTATAATCATTTCCAGCTCTGTCGTTTGACATTTCTATAAAAGTGCAGCTTCTAAATGATGATAATGTGAGTGCCTTTCTGTGCTTGACAGACTCTGAAATTAATTACTCTATCTCCACTTAGCAGCTAGCATAGCTCTCATTTTTCTCAAATAATGGTTAAAAATGAGCCCTCTTTGAAAAGCAGACTGCACAGGTTTGTTTAAAGTAAGTTGCATTAACTTAGGGTCACATGTGCACATGCACACTTTCACTTCTTGTGTATCTGCTCTTGTTTGTCGAGGGTATATCATATGGAGTCAGTAGTTTTGAATGCCCGTAACTGAGTTCTTTGAGGATGGCACAAAAGGACAAGAGATCACTGCACAGTTTGTCTTGTCACCAGAATACCATCAATTTCCCAAGCTGATCAGATCCCAGTTCATTGGCGATGCCCACCCAGACGTTAGCCAGGTCCCCTCCAGGTTAAAAAAGCAGATTTCTTATGATTTCAATGTCAATACTAATGACCTTTTCTGGGAAATTTGATTAGTGGTCTCCAAGTGATAGATCTAATGTTACACATAGGCACTCTTCAAATTACAGTTAAGTTGTAGTTTTCCAGGTGGTTTTCCATTTTTGCAATATCTACCAAAGAAAAAAATCTATTCACATCCTCAGTTAGTTTTTGGTTATAGAAAAGATATTTTATAACAATTATAGCTGTAAGGGCTGCAGTGCTGAAACTCACAGGAAATATCTTTACTGGAATAAAATTTCCTCATTTGGATAGAATTTCTTGGTTTTGCTCCTAATTTGTACCCTTTTAACCTTGGAAGTGGAGCCATCTGTCACTATCAGTTAAATGATTTATGTTTTGGAAACAGCAGTGTGGCTGATGGAGTTTTTACAGGGACCGGCCAGGTCCTATTTGTCTTACAGACTACATAAACAAACTGTCCATTTCAAGAAAGCATTTCATTAACTTCCAGTTATAGCAAAATTGTCCCCTAACAGGTACAAATGAACACGGTGTCGTAGTCACATATGACGGACTGCAGTGGCATAAAAGCAGTCTAGGTCACCGCTAAATTGTATTACCTGCCCAGAGCAACATATTGACTTTGCACATTAGATTAGTAGGTAAATGTAGTGTAACAGTATTAGAAGGTTTTCCTTAATAAATGAAGGCATAACAGGATGAGTACTGCCTGACCTTGAGTCCATCTATCAGACTGAAAGTAAAGCCAATTTCATGCCCAGTATTGACTGCGTGCAGGGAGTTGATTAAAGCCATATGGAGAGACATGCAAACAACAGAACATGTGAAGAGTGTGTCCCGTATGCACCAGTTTGGCAAATTCCCTTCAAATATAGACAGATTTAAATTTAAAACAATATTGAGGGCACTTTTTTTGTGTTCGTTTGGGTAACGTCAAGGGGTCAGTATAGAGCCTCATCCTCTGTGTCCAAAGACAGTATGAGATTCGCTATGTGTCTGAGAGAATTTCCTCACAGATGCCTACTTCCTCTGCCTGTTTCACACATGTCACAGTCAGCCATTTGTCTGCCCTAAAGGTCAAAGGGCACCTCCAAACATCAGAGGTTAACCAAGCAGCAAATAATAAATTGGCCAGCTTTAACAAACAAATACATGGCCACCACTGCAACTCCACTTGTAGAATATAATTAACAGGAGTTAGTGGCTATGTATATCACTGAAAAAGGTGTGTGGTCCTTTTGAGGGATGGCACCAGCTACAGCTGTCAAGCAAAGGTTGAACAACTCCTGAAGGAAAAAAAAAATCCTGAGAAATTCCCCAAAAACTGCCCAAATTTGACCGATGTGCAATACTCTTCCAAAATAAAGAGGCCACGATTATATAATTTCCAGGATTTTACTTTTTTGTCATGAACAAAGAATTATTTGCAGTCTATTTGTGCATGAAATCAAAGCCTTAAAATGAATTTCACTTGAGATAAATTTGATGTATCCGATTGATGCCAAATCTGAGGCTTCAAATGAATGTGTTATTACACACTTAAATGTATTAAAGCCATCTGTATACAGAGCTGGTAATTCACTCCATATATAGATATTCAGAAAATGCCACAGCCTGTAGTTGCTTGGGATATTTTGTGTGTTTCGTGTGGTCGAGGAGATGCTGGATCTGGCCAGTGTCCTATAACTGAAGATGCCTATTGCCCTCATAGATGGCTTATTGTTTACTACAGATCCAGTCACCTCGCTGCAGGCAAATACATGGAAACAAAGCTCCTCACCAAATAACCAACATCCGTTTTGGTTTAGCAAAGCAAAACAAGGCAATCTGTGAATGGTTAGGATTCTCTGTCAACCACCATGTCATTATCATTCTCACACATTGACATCAGCTTGGAGGCAAGAGTGAGAGTTTACCCACACCTAGTCAAGCTTTAATCTCCTTCACAGAAAGGCTGAATTGTGTTTTGGTCAGGGAGGTTGTCAGAATGGCCACCCCTTTCTCTCAATTTATCCCTGCTGGCACCTCAAAATGACTGTACAGTTAAATTCATGACTCTACAAGAAAGCAGTCACATGTGCCAGCCTGCACATGCACTGCACTACATTTCATGCCTTGACTTTTTATATTCTCCATTCCCACTGATCATAATCCAGTGCTTGTTTTCCCTCTTTGTCCTCAAGACATTTGAAGTTGTAAATAACATTTGAGGTTGTAAATAACTTGAGAAATACTTGCGCTTCAATTCCAGTTATGCACAGCATGGCTATTGTATACAGTGTAAGAGTATCCATTGCTCTGCTCTGCTGCAGGCCTGAATTAAATTAGCCTGCCTTGAAACCCATATTCTTAATGAGCCATGCGTTTTGAATTATCTTTAGAAATCCAGAGGGACAACACAAAAGCCATGTTTGGATAGGACAGATTTTATCTTAAGCTTGAATATATATAAAGATTGATCTCTTGCAGGGCATGTTTATGCTAGTGTGCCAGGCTTTAAGAAATGTTTTCATCATTTCATTCAGGCTGGTTATTTGTGACGGAGCAAACCTGCAGCATAGAGATCCGTGAATATGTAATGATTGTACAACCAGCGTGCGGCCATCTTTTGATGCCGTTCTATAGTTTTATTATCAAAGCAAATTCCATTTACATCAACAAGCCCCCATTCCCTTTAGTTACTCCTTCTAGACCTCTCAAGCTTTCATCTTTTGCACAGCAGTTTTAGTTTACAATGATATACCACCTCAGGTTGTACAAGTTGATTTTTTTAAGTATTTTTTAAGTAGGGTTTCCATTTCATAAAATGCTGGACAAAGGCAGGCTTTCCATTTTAGCTAACAACTGCTGCCATCTCAAATGAGACCTACTTGATCATGAGTTGGTTGAAACTACTGACTCCAACATGCTATTATCCAGCTGACGCAGTTAAAAAAAAAAAAATAGCTAGGCTACAAGTCCCCTAATATAGATATAGTAATCCTCTCTTTAGCATTTAGCTATTTTAAACATAAACATAACTGTGCATGGCTTCTTAACTTATGAACTTGCTCATATGTCTAAGCATATGTTTTCCGTTTGAGTGATACAAGATCGAAGGCTTTTAAGAGGAAGAGGAACAAATAAGTGTGGGGAAAAATGCTACATTTTGGCTAATGCTGGGTCTTTTTTGGTAACGTCTCACAACTGCAGTAAAAGTCTTGCAGTGTCATACAAACAATCGGGATATACAACACTGTAGTTGTACAGTGTACGCTGCAACCCCACAAATTAATGTAGGTAGTTACGTTCTATGGAAGAATAAATAAATAATTAAATCAAACTTAGTTTAAAGATAGGTTTTTAGCCAGACATGCTTAAGTCAACCTGAGTTCACCTGAGAGGCCTATAGCATCGTAACAACTTTTAATCGGCTAGCAAGGGCAGCAGCTTTTCAGCGTCTAGTCAACTAGTCGCACACGTGCCTAGTTATCCGTTCACTTATGTGGGCAGTTTTCTGACACTGTGAGTGTAGAAGATGATCTAGTTTGTGTCAGTCTATTGAGATACCCATCAATCAACAATGAAATTTAATGGGATGCATTAATTTGACTGTAGCATTTGAAGAGCCATGTTTAGCTGACAAAATGGCAGCATTTCTGGATTCAGATTAAAGCTCTTCTTTCCAGCTGTAAACCATTGTCATCTTTTAACAAGGAGAAAGCCTGATGTTTTTTTCTTCTGTCCAGTTTTTATGTTTGGATCACATCTGTCATGAAGTTTGTTGACAAGGGAATTGGAAACCATTTGATTGAATTTCCATCAAACATCTCAGTCTTTATGATCCCTGAAGCTAAATGAACAATACCACTTCTCAATTTACCAGCCTGTTATAGCTCAGAGTGTATTGTATGAATATTATTTCAACAAATGTATAATTGGAAGAAAACAAGAAGAAATGCTTACTTATTCCGTTGTAGCCCACACAGGATGGTCCCGATGCCATTACACACACAGTTTTATGGAGGAAAGTAAACTTGGATTGTATCAAAGTTAGATGTTTAAAATAAAATACCTGGTCTTGTTTAGGTTTGAATTTAAATGTCTGGTCCTCAGAACTCTTTGTTTGACAGTTAACTTTAATGTTGGCTTTTTACGGCTCTTAAAAACTCATATATACACGTCAAAGAATTCCACATATTATATTTCAAACATTTATAAGGCTAGTTAGAAGCAGGATGCTTGTCTCCTTCCTCCTTCAACTGTTTTTGTTCACCCAGTGTTTGAATATCATGCGTGTGTTGTGCCATGTTCTGCTATTTGTCCCTTCAGGGATTGCCTGGTCTCCCTACGCTGGCTGCTTTGCACAGCAATCAGATCCTGACTGTCAAGGTTTGTCGGTGGTGCTGCTGCCTAGCTGCTCAGTCCGACCCCTCTGCAGCACACACTGGAAGTAAATGAATCATTGTTGGCTGCCTTTCTCAAAGAGTGCTGATGGAGTGCCCACAGGAAAACTGCAATCTAATTAATCACACAGGTCAATCATTAGCCTCTTCTCACCACTGCTGCTACTAGTCTTTTACTCAAGAGGTTTCTTCTCCATTCGACATGCCAGGTAGCTCAAGTGAAAGCAACCTGGTAATATGTAGCTGACTGGAACAAGCAGCATTCTGAATACAGAGATGGTTGGGCTTGTGTCCATTGATGCTAAAATTAATGGAAGGAACTTGCAGAGGAATACTCAGTGATGAACCAAAGTGGCAAATGTTTTTGTTAAAGCTCAAGCTCGTGGTTCACCACAAATCCTCCAATCTGCTAGTAAGGCCTTCGGGATTGTTTCAGTGCCAAATACCAATGGACACCAGCAGCATCAGGCATGCATTGGAAGAAAAAAAGATTAGAAATGAACCTCAACTCAAAGGGTTGACCTTGCTGGTTTCAGTGTGTGCAGCTCCCAGGGTCTGACTTAGCAGCAGGCACGACGATGATGATGACAGCACTTTCACAGTGGAGGAGCAATTCCCATTTTTCCAGGGGACTGTGAACTCGTTGTGGCGCACTTGCACCCCAGAGGTGATAATTATGGGCCCTGGCTCCAAAAAATAAGCCCAGACTTCCTCAGCAAACCACCTCGGTGCTGGAAAAGTGTGGATTTCTCCACCCCCATCTGTGAAGGTGCTGGACCAGAGTTCATGAACACAGGCCTTTCTAACAAAATCTGTTTCTTTTTGCATTTGCCTTCCTTCTCCTCCTCCTTCTTCTTCTTCCTCTGGGACTTCATCCTTCTTCAACCTTCTCTCACCTCTGACCTACGACCTCTTGACCTCACACACCTGCTCAGATGGTCTTCCCTAAGATCAATCATGGCTTTCTTTCCGCTGACCAGCAGCTCATAAAGCGACGGCTCATTAAGGTAGTGGGTGTGTCCTCACTCTCTCTCTGTCCACCGCGCCAAGTCTCACCAAATCACTTCTCTTTGGCCACTTTGCATGCAAGCCTTCAGACAGACCTGTCATAAGCACTCATGCTCCTTCTGTTATTGTTAAAGGAAAATATGGAAACTTCATTTAAAAAAAGGTTTTATTAAGGTAAAATGAATTACTGTCCTGGCACCATTCAACGGTTTTTCCCTGCAACTTAGATTGTGGAATATTTTTTTAGAATTTCTTATAATCCAGTATCATAATGGACCACACATTTTCAGTATATTTCCCCTGATTATTGTAGCTCTATACTTGTCAACTTCAAATGGGACTTTTTTTGAGTCGGTACCTAAAGCACCGTCCTTATTCAACTCATTATGGCCTTGTAGGATTGCATGCATTTTAAAGGATTAATATTTCAGCTACAAATCATACAATCATACATTGCTGCTCCACCTAACTTAAGCTGTACGCTAGCTCCAAAAAGCTCATTCGTCATGTTATGAATGGAGGCAGCCCATCGCCACCCACGAGAACATTCCACGACTCTCTCTTAATTATCATTTCACTGTAGTGGCTCGAATCTTAGCAGTCCAAAAATAACACACACTGTAATGATGTTTTAATGTGTTATTTCGCCACCCAGGGAGATCAGGGGCAAGCAGGGCCACCTGGGCCCCCGGGGCCACCAGGCCCTCCTGGACCGAGGGGGCCTCCAGGGGACACTGGCAAGGATGGGCCCAGAGGTGTGCCTGGTCTACCTGTGAGTACTAATTTTTGCTTGGCATCTGAGGGAGTTTGACAAAACTGAGATTTTTTTTTGTTCTGTGTATCATTAAAATTTGTTTGGATCAGCAAAATTCTGTCCTGTAATAAATATTCTATCATTTCCAGTAAGTTTTAAACAAGTTCAGCTCTGTTTGTGCTTCTATTCAGTTTGATTTTGACTTGTTGCTGGGAGGGTTTATTCCAATGAAAACCTTTCTAATAAATACTAGACAAGCTACATTACAATTCATCGCCCTCATGTCTGTATAACTAAACATGAATAGGCTCCCAAGAGAATGTTTTACTGTATAGATTTACATTCACTTGGTTGTTTTTCATTACCATGTAACATTTTCCATGTCTTTAAGCCTGTCATTGGCATCACACTAATTTATGTGAACTCTGCCTGTGAGAGAAAGAAGAAACAGAAAAAGCCCGTCAGTTATGTTGAGCTATAAAACCTTCTGAGGGATCCAGCTGATCTTTATTGTCTTGGCAGAGATCACAGTGGGAGTGCGAAAATATTAAGTGTTGTTTATCTGGTTCTTTCCAAGTTTTTAAGATGATTTGCAATTCTTCCAGTGGCAGTAGTTGTTGCGTTTTCCCAAGAACTTGGACTTCTTTTGGTAGGCCGCTTTATTGCTCTTGTGATTTAGGTCTCCTTTCATGAATAACTCGGGAGGAGCGTGACAAAAATTGTCCTGTAAATGTCGCTAAAAGGTAAAAATCAAATAATGTACGAGTATCACTTTGACATGTTCCTACAGTTCTCTGCTACACCAAGAACTGTGGGAACATCCCTGAGCCAGACATGAACCAAAAGCAGAAACTAGGACAAAGTTGCTGGAAAAGTACAGTGCAGGGTACAGGTGACACAGCAGGATAAATGCCTCTCAGCCAACTTGGTATATGGGCACAATGCTGAGCTCCTCCTTCAACCTGCTATGCACCATATAGTAGCTATTTGATACTAAAATGGGGGAATATGAACATAATGTGGAAAAAGCAGCATTTAAACCACAAAATTTGGTTTGTTTTATCCTGAGTAGTGTTTGGTAAGATTAAAACCCACTCTGCTTCCATTAATGATTTTATGTTTCCTATAGGGTGATCCAGGACAGCCTGGGGAAACGGGATCCATGGTGAGCCCAAACTTTACCTTTTGAACGTCCCATTCTGTGGTTGCCCTGACATGTTTATTAGCAATATAGCATTGCAGAATTGCAATATAGGCTATATAGGTCCACAGTTTGCTTTATTCTTAAAAGAATAGTCTGACATTTTTGTCAAGACTTAAATGAAAAAAATTACCGCTTGCGTGACTGTTCATAAATTTGAAATTACTGCCAGCAGTCAGTTAGCTTAGCGTGAAGACTGCAAATGGGGCGGGACTGCCAGATTTGGCCTGTCCAAAGGTAAGGAAATTGGCCTGAAAAATGCTCTAATGCTCACTAATTGACATGTTATAGACATTCTCTGTTTAATCCATACAGAAGTCAAAGTGTACATATATTTCCTTACTGGAATTATCAAAATGGATAGAGGCTAACTCTTTTATCCATTTTTCCAGTTCAGCCAACCCCCAAGTAGAATTAGCACCTTATTTATCATATTAGTCACTGTATAACTGTGTAGAACTTTCAATGCCAAAAGAATTTTCCAAAATTGCTCAAGCAGTGGGCAGGCAGATGTATTTTATGTGTTTTTTTATTATAAGTAAAAGTTTTCATGTTTTTTTATCTCTTGTACTCTTGTACCCGTCAAAAGGTTGGAAACACGTACTCACGCGAGGCCTTTTCTTTTTGTGCTGTTTTCTACTCTGCTTTAAGACATTAAAACTATAAAAAAAAAAACCCCAAAGAAATTATATAGCGAGTAGGTTTGATCAAAGCCAAATATGTTTCATATTTAGGCTTTCTCAAAGCAGGCTCTGTTGTTCTAATGGCATCATTTGACTGGTAGTGTATATATAATTTGTGAGATATTTGTGAGATGGTTTATAGATATGACAGTGAATGACACATTTTATGATAACCTGCTAAAAAATGTTTGTTTTCTCTCACAAACCCTTTGTGCAGCGGGGACGAGCTGTTCCAGTTAACAGCAACTGGATACCACTTGCGGTGTTCAGCAAATAAAGCATTTGATTAAAGTTTCCTCATAAACGCTAGAATGAATAGGTCAAACCAAATTCCAGGGAGAGCAAGGATGGAAAACGTGACACGAAAAACACTTGATGTCAGATCAGGGGATGCAGGGAGTGAAGTGAAGTGAAGCTGACAGAAGAGGTACTATCAAGTGCTTTCATCTCTGACGCCATCTCCCCTGACCTTTTCCACCGTGTGGAAAAATTTTGTGGGTTAGGGAGAAATGGACAGAGAAAATAATTGAGGCTAGAGTGAAAAAGACGCATTAAGTAAAGAATTCAAAGGTGCTAATCAATCTTAGACCACTTAATAGGCGATCCTCTGTAACATTCACTCCCTTTTTCTGCTTTTTAAGTTGCCGTTGCTTTTGTTGGCTTCATGTTTTATCCTCCTTTGGGCAGGTAGCTGTGTAAGCAGCAAAGTTTGGTTTGAAAATCCGCTCTGTAATGAATGTACACTTGGGGATGGATGTTCCCAGGTGCGCTCACATAAGTCTAGTGTTTGCACAACCTCTGATGACCAATGAACAGAGACTCTCAACCAGTTTGAACATAAATTAAACACTGCTTACTGTAATTGCTGAAATGAGGCAAGTATATACACAGCATGACACTAATGTACTTTTAACAAGGAGTAAAGTCATCACCCCTGTAAAGCAGCGTGAGATGAGCATGTCCCAGTGGTTGTTAAAAGATGTGACAGTACAGTTACCGTTTTTGTGGCCTGTGATTTCAGGCAGCAGCAGAATGTTTGCTACTCCTTGGTGAAAATAAGCAAAGATAAGATGTTGGATTAAAGAGAAGGGTTTCTGTAGCTGATAAACCTCTGGAGACGAAATAAAAAGAAAAAAAAGGGGATTAAAAAACACAGCCAGTCCCCGCCCTTGGTTGGCCTTTGCAAATCAATATGAATTAGATGTGCATAAGCAACAAGTCTCCACTTTGTGCAGCCAGCTGAAAGAATAATCTGTGATTGGCACTTCTCGATCTGCACAAGTGAGCTTGAGGTAGGGATTCTGAGGTCACTGCTCGACCAACTTTTGCTGCTTTTGCAGTGCTCTTGGAGCTAGCGCCCACTTGACACAGCTCTGAGTTGGTTTTTTTTTGTTTTTTTAATGTAGATGCTATTGTTAAAGAGGCAAAAGTAGATTCCAGAGTTTTCCAGCAGCCTTCCAGGACATATGGTGCTGGTTAGAAGGATTAAGCTCTTGTGGAGAAACAAGGAGGAGGGGGGGGGAGGTGGAAAGAAGAAGAACAAGAAGAAGAAAAGGAAATATTTTCAGGACTAAGTTCAAAATTATCAGTGCCATGAGGTCTCTCTGGGGTAAATTAAGGGGGTCTTCAGTTCTCTAAAGGTGGCTTGCAGCCTTACACTTAGCATTCATCTGGAACTCAGCTTGTTCAAAAAAAAAAAAAAAAAGACTAAATATGTCCAAATATGTTCCATCCATAACTGAGAGAAGCCTCTTCCATCTGCTTTTTGGTGTAATTTCCAATTATGCAGCAGACTTTCACTGATCCCCTTTTTGCATCCTATTCATTCCAAAGCTACCCACAATGCATCAGTGACTCACCTTGGACAAAAAAACATAAAACAAAATGCACAACAGGCATAAATGTAGGGACAATTCAATGAAGACATACCTCTGATATTTTGGTGTCCTTGACTGAGTTTCCCTTTACTGTAAAGCCAAACATGAGGAGCAAAGATGTGAGCGAATGGCTTATGACATGGTTGGGGAAATCAAACAATGTTGTGGCAAATGTGGACAAAACCATTTTTGTGTAACAAATCTGTTTGTCCTTAAAGGCAAATTCCTATTTTTACAGCCTTGGGTCTTGTTATGCTTTTTTTTTTTTTTAAAGCATACCTACAGTCAGGGTTTTGTCTGGCAGTTTCGTCCCATGGTGCAAAGTCATGTATGCTAGGTTAATTAACTATTCTAAATTGGCAATAGGTGAGGATGTGAATGGTTGTTTGTCTCTCTGTTAGCCCTGTGATGGCCTGGGAACCTCTCCAGTGTGTACCCTGCCTCTCACCCAGTGGCAGCTGGGGATAGGCTCTAGCCCCACCCTGTATGGTTAAGTAGTTAAGGAAATGGATGGATGGATTGATAAATGAACCCACAGACAGGACTGTAGCCAGAATGTTTAAAATGCTGAGGTCACTGGATCACGTTTACCTGCAGGGACTACAGCTGGAATGTAGCTCGTAACCAAATCCATTACAAAGCCTCTCTTTTCTTCTCTTAGACTTTTCTTTTCTTTGCTTTTTCTTCACGTAAAACATGTAAAACAACTTTAAATTTAAGTGCAGATGTTTCATGAAAATGAAGTAAAATTACACCAAATTTGGTTTCTGTGTATTAAGTTAGACTTCCAAAACTTCCCAAACTCTTCCATATTGCCAGGTGTGTAATTGTTGTGGAGACTACTAAATCAAATCATTGCAACACTGCATTTTAATTTCTGGCTTAATACAGTAGGTTTCAAAAGTTTTCGTATAAATACATCAGAGCCAGCTTGAAAATGCAACATGTGTAATACAGTGGGGCAACAAAGTATTTAGTCAGCCACCAATTGTGCAAGTTCTCCCACTTAAAAAGATGAGAGAGGCCTGTAATTTTCATCATAGGTATACCTCAACTATGAGAGACAAAATGAGAAAACAAAATCCAGAAAATCACATTGTCTGATTTTTAAAGAATTTATTTGCAAATTATGGTGGAAAATAAGTATTTGGTCACCTACAAACAAGCAAGATTTCTGGCTCTCACAGACCTGTAACTTCTTCTGTAAGAGGCTCCTCTGTCCTCCAGTCGTCACCTGTATTGATGGCACCTGTTTGAACTCGTTATCAGTATAAAAGACAC
>VUQS01028488.1:7750-23592 GCA_015108495.1 Heterochromis multidens | reverse complement strand
AGGTCATCTATTAAGAAGTAGAAGTAAGAAGGTTGGTTAGCTCTTCTTGACACAGAAGAGCTAACTCGTCAGGCCAGGACTCCGCAGTCTATTCACACCTACAGACCAGTGGCCACTCTTTCAGTGATGAGGACGTACACATCCTGGACAGGGAGGAACGCTGGTTTGAACGGGGAGTCAAGGAGGCCATTTACGTGAAAAAGGAAAGACCATCTCTGAACCGAGGAGGGGGCCTAAGGGTACATCTGTCACCATCTTACAATGCTGTGATCGCAGCCATTCCCCAATCTCTGTGAATGGTACTCATGGCCATTGATCAATGGTCATGACAATTTGCATACTATTGATCATGAAACTGACCAAATGGCCCAGTCAGTGGTGCTGGTTTCTGTCATTATGCAAATGTACTGTTTATAAGGCTGGGGAATTCTGCAGTCAGCTGAGACTGAAGAAGTTACCAGTTGGTAAACGAAACGTTTCTCCCACTAAAAAACGCCACGTCCAGATGAACAGATTCAACTTTTTGGGATTCTTTTACCTGGATTATTGAGCATGCATCAAGAGAAAATGTATAAATGTTTTTACACTTGATTCTAAGTATAGAATCAAACTGCTAAGTCTTTTTTACCTTGCTGGAATTGCAGCTACAAGAACACAGAGGACACGCAAAGAATACCTGTTCAATCAATAAAGTTAATTTCAATTTGAACTGCTGACAAACTAAAGCGATTTCCACGTCGCCTTTATTAGGAGTTTACATGTATCCATTTTAAAGCTTCAGAGCTCTAATGTACAGTCACCTTAGAAATAAACAGAAGCGCTGTGAGCGCACTCAGTGTTAAAATAATTAACTGGAATTAAAATGTTTATTTTACAATTCTGTGTTCTGTAAGATTTTCTGAGGTATTATTTTTTCGTCTTATTTGTAATAGTGTTGCATTTTACTGTTATAAATATAATTTGTTTTATTATTTTTATTATCATAACTTGATAATGTATCTGACTGAAGTAAGCAGCACTCATAAGGATTATTTTTTACAGAAGAAGAATCATATAGTGCACATAGAGCAGAAAGCCTGACTTAACAGAGAACGCTGATAACTGCTTTTGCGATACCCATTATCTCCAGCTGGTGTTTTAGGTTTTGTCGAGCCAGCTAACGTAAAGAAAGCCTGCCTTTGTTGAACTTCCTTCATAGTATACCTCTCTGTGCTCCTTTGGATTTTAAATAAATAGTTCACCTTTTGTTCACTCAGTTTGTCTCCTGTGCATCTACATTTGGGTCCTAATTCCACATTTTGTGATAATTGTGCAGAACTCTAAAGTGTCACAACTGCAAAATTATGTGAGGAGATTACAAAAACATGACATGTGCTATATAAGACCGAACATAAACTGCAAAAACTGCACAATTCAATCTAAGAGAGTACCAATCGTTTATAGATTTATAGCAAATAGTTGTGCTCTACTCTTTGAGGAGTTCCCAAAGAATCCATGAGAAAATTACAGGATCACTAATGTACAACAAATTGACCATTAAATATATGAATACTGTATTTGATAAAATAGACTGTCCTCCACCAGAAAATGTCTGAGTATCTCATTTGTGCAAGCTGTTATTACAACCTAAAATGTGTTCTAAAATGTAAAAGGTATTTCAGGTATCTTTCTGTGGAGTGGAACTAAACCTGAAGAGAATGGAGCTTTCTAACCTATGTTTAAAACTGTAAAAGGCTGTGTTTTAACCCAAGCCAGGATCTTCTCTTTACCCTACCCATGTAGTTTTTGTGTTTTTGTTTTTGAGTTTTGAAAACCTGCACCTCACCTGCCTCCTAGTGCAGATTTTGTTGGTTCTATTAAGGGGAAACAATCCTATATGTTGTTTCAAAAACACTCACTCGTTTAGTTGGAGTCATTGTTAGAAATACATTCTTAGTTACCAAAACCTTTGCGAATAGGTGGTGGGGATGGTGAGGGAGCCAGTGAAACTGACTCATGCATGAAGAAGCCGATGTGTGAGCTCACTGCTGTGCCTGAGATAACACTAGGCTCCATACAATAAACATCAGTGATTCCAAATAAACAAGCCATTTTTCATAAACTCAAGAGGTTATGGTATCTGGCCTCCATGTTCTGTGTTCACATAAAGTATAGTACCTTTTCAGCTCCTTTTTTTTTATCTGCACACCTTCTCACAAACTCTCATCTCCACGAGTGAGCGTACTCTAACCCTCAGTGCTGTTTTACACACACACACACACACACACACATATATATATATATATATATATATATATATATATACACACACACACACACACAAATACAAACAAAGAACCACAGAAATGCTCAAACACACACAAAAGACAAGAACACAGAAATAACCGGAGATGCATTCTGCTGGAGCCACTTCCATTGCTATTATTGGGGTTTTGCAGTATCAGTAACCCTTGAATATAGAAGTCCCTTTAAGCAACAATGGTTATAAATTACCAAAAATAATCTGGCAGCCAGGAAGCATAGAAGGCCTGTCAGCACTCTGCTACCCCCCATCTGTCACACACATACACACATGCATGCACAAACACAACACACATACTGTAACAGCAGCATGCATCTGCTCCCACCTCCTCTTCATCCCCACCTTATTAAGATTCATATCGCTGAAAGGTGACTTAGTTGGGCATGGTGACAACTCCCCACCCCTCACCACACTGCCCCACAAGCTGCCTGGAGGTATAGGCACAGTGACAGGTAGCTTTTCAGTCCCCTGGGCCCCGGGCAGAGGTGCAGAGGTGGAGGTGTATGTGTGTGTATGCTCAGGGTTCAGGGCAGTATAGGTGACGAAGAGCAGGATTATCAAGTCAAAGATGCCCCCTGTAGATAAGAAATCTCTGGGGATGAGTGTCTGTCAGAGAACTCTGGGAACTGAAGCCTCTCTTTCCCTCTCACTTGTCCTCTTACTAGCAGTGTTGCTTTCTGTCTGTCTGTCTCTTTTCTCTCCAGGCTTACCTACCTCTCACCTCCTACGGCTTGCCAGTCTCTTTATCCTCTGACACTGATTCCCCACCTCCTCTCTCTGTGGCACTCGTAACTCTGAGCACTCCCTCAGCACTCCAACAAATGAATCCAGCCACTTGACTTCTGATCCACCATGCTGTTAAAGCAAATACACAGCTCCCCACAGCAGCCATATGTGGGGGCAAAGATTGCACTTATTCTCATTCCCCTTTAGATTGTACCGTTTTGTAAGAGGTTGAAAGTTCCCTGTTTGTTTGTCTTCCACAGGAGCTTGGCGGTCATTCTGTTTGATCTCTTCTGTCCTACAATATTCACTGTGAAGTATTTAATCATATAAAGTTACAGACTTTTTCTTCATCCAGAATATTTTGTCTCCCATGTAGCTTTTCATCATTACTCGAGAAGAGAACATAAAAGAAAAATATGTCTTTAATAACTAATTATACACATCCTGCGTGCAGCCGGACAGAGATTCCTTTGTGTACTTACCTAGCAGAAATAATATAATGTAGTCAGAAAGTATTACAGCAATGATGCTTTTTCTTGTGCTGCATATCCACCATAGTCTTGCTTGTGTGCATCGTTCCAAGTTTCATGTTTCTGTTGGTTTTGATATTATTTGAAACTCAGCAACAATGAACAGCCAGCATAGGCGCTGTCAAGCCATTTATAGTGTGGCCTGGGTCTGTCCCATTGTCCCCTCAAAGAGAGATCATATTTCTCCCATATTAGCTTCTCTTCATTGGCTCCCAGTGAAATCCAGAATTATTTTAAAATGCTTCTCCTTACATATAAAGTCCTGAATAATCAGGCCCCATCATATCTTAATATTATCCCAATAAAGCACTTTGCTCTCAGACTGCACGCTTACTTGTTGTTCTTAGAGTTCCCAAAAGCAGAATGGGAATGACCACAGTGTATCTATCTTCTAGTGTGGAACTAGCTCCCAGTTTGGGTTCAGAAGACAGAGACTCTCTCTATTTTTAAAATTAGGCTTTAAACTTTCCTTTTTGATCATGCATATAGTTAGGGCTGGATCAGGTGAGCCTGAACCAACCCTTAGTTATGCTGCTATAGGTTAGGCTGCTGGGTGACTTCCCATGATGCACTGAGCATTTATTCTCCACTCCCCTTGTTTCTTTCCCGATGTTTACATGCCACTATTGGATGTAACATTTTGTCTTCTTTCTCCCATAGGTTGTGTTTTTGTCCTCATATCTCTATGCCCTCCCTTTTTCTCTTCCCCCACCCCCCAACAGGTTGTGGCAGATGGCTGCCCCTTATGTGAGTCTGATTCTGCAGGAGGTTTCTTCCCATTTAAAGAGAGTTCTTCCTTTCCACCATCACCAATTGCTCGTAGGGGATCATCGTTGGGGTTGGGCTTCTCTCTTTAATATTGTAGGTTCATTATCTTACAACAAGGGTGGGGAATTGATTTTCCTAATAGGCCACATAAGAAACTGGGACTGTTGTGGCCATACCAATAAGCTGAACTCAGTTCTGCTCAATATGAATTTGATCTCTTTATGAGCTGCTTCTGGTAAAAGTAAATGTTACAGTTAGGCAATAAAAATGTAGAAACACCAACATTTTATCACTATTTAATCAACATTCCCCAAAACAACTGTGAACAAAATGTGCATGTTTCTGCAAAATTTCAAAGACTTTTAACATTATACAAAGTGATATTGCTATTTTGCTTGTAGTTTACTTACTTATTACTTCATTTGCAGTTTTTTGGGAGTTTTTTTTCTTGTTCAATGAGAGAAATCAAGTCTGTTTTGGGCTTGAACGAGTGCATTAGTCAGGTTCAGTGTCTGAGGTAGAAATGCAAAGGGCAGTAATATCAACAGCAAATGCAAGATCTGCCTTCCAGTCTACATTTGAGAGCTCTGGAATGTCTTTGCCATTCTTGTCACAAAACTCGAGAATTTTTGCTCTCAGTCCTATATTGTTTTTAGCACTTTACTCAAGTTGAGCCACCTGACAGCTGTGTGGTAGCCTATGTCACCATGTTCAGTCTCGTGCTCCTTTAAAAGTGCAGCAAACTGTCTGTGATTCAGTGCTCTGATGAAGTAACTGTTTTAGTTACAACATCAACAACAATGGTTAATTTTTAGCACTGACTTACACAACACTTTCTGGCGTACAATGCAATGCAAAAATACCAATTTCAGTCACTTTATCTTGCATCTGCTTCAAAAGTCCAACATTTTATCCTGGCAGATTTGGACAGCCATCAGTTGTAACGCCTACCTGTTTGCCCCTATTTCAGCCCAAGCCCATCCAAGTATGCTGTTACCTCTGTGAACAAATTTCTCCCTGTCACAGTCCCTTTGATTGACTGCACTGCTGCCGGCTCTGCTGCTGCCGGTAATCCGAAACTCTTTTGTTGTCCAACGTACAAGGATGAGTAACTGGAGTAACTGGGCAGTGTCACTAACATCACAGCTCTCATCCAGAGCCAAGGAAAGAAAGTCAAAATTGCTTGTTACATTTTGCCTGGAGAGGGGCGCATTCTCAAATCCTTCTTTTTTCTCAGGGCATATTAGCGCAGCAAAGTCCACCAAAGCACTCCTTAATAAAATCCCCATCAGAGAATGGCTTATTGGTTTTGCGTTTTTGTGGGAAATTGCAAAGCTGGTCTTAACTGCTCCATCCTTGGATGTGTAAACCTTGGTAAAAAGTCCTTGTTGCGTTTGCAACTTTGCTAGCAAAATGATGTCCATTCCTGCTCTGCATCAGTCAGTTCTTGTATTTCTCTGTATGTTTAGTCTCATATTGGTGATTCAAACTGTAATCCTTAAACACAACAATCTGATCTCCACAAAATAAGCACACAGCTGTACCTCTGACTTCAGTAAATGTATACTTAGAAGTCCATGTCTTGTTAACAACTCTACATTTTGCAGTAGTCTTTCTTTTGTTAATTGTGAGCTGACGTCTTTCAGCACTAGCAAACTCACATCTTTCATAAATGTCTGTTTCAATGCATTTTCAATAGAACTGCATTCGCTTGCACACACGTATGTACAAAAATTTAAAAAAATTATAAATAAGTGGTCTCCTTCAAAATAAAAGCTAAGTATTGTATTGTGATTTCCCACAGAACTGCAAAACACAGTAAGCCATTCTCTGATGGGGAATTTATAAAACAGGTTATCAGTTTGATGACTGAAATGAGACAAACTGCATGATGTATAATAATTTACATTTCAATGCTAATTTCCTATTGACCTCATGATTCAGCCAGTCAGGGAGAACCAAAAGGCCCAGGTCTGTGTTACAACATTAAGTGCCTTGTGGTGACTGTTGTTGTGAATTGCTGGTACATACTGTAAATAAAATTGAACTGAAGTTTTGACATGCTTAAACTAGAAATGGAAACCCATGTTAATGGTTAAAGTGTTATCAACACTTGCATTAACACTATGCTGCATTTTTAATTATAAACAGAAGATGCATCTGTTAGTTAGTTTATACTTTCTCATTACTCATGAAGAATGTGCCGTTCTATTGCAAACATTGGTTCCTTGGGACCAGAGAGCTTGTGAATGGTGAGGGACTTTCAAAAAAGTGAAAGGCCAAGCTAAAAGACTTAAGATAAGAATCTGGTTGGTGGTACCCATCAGGTGAGGTGTTTAATGAGGCAGTCCAAGTGCAAGGTTAATACCTTCACACCAGGCTGATTAGTGTGAACTTCCCCTAGGCTGGCAACTAGGAACAGGTCTAGGTGCCACCCTGGCCCTCATTATTACTCGTCAGGAGGAGAAAAGAGACAGTGTTTTTTTTTTTTTAACTCCCCTTTATTTTCAATCCACAATCTAAATGTATTAATTATACAATGTATCTCTTCTTGGTAGGGGTAGAAATTTATGATAAAATCTTGTTATATATACTGTGACTTTGCATGCCATATGCAGAAGGAAATTAATTCAGTAGTTAGATGGTTATCATACATAAAACACATGGTCTTACATATCTGGTTCCACTGGAAGCTGTAAATGTGATGTTGCCATGCTTTTTCGTTTTAGATCTGAAAAAGGGATACTGTGGCCAAAACATCAGCTGGAGTCTATGCTGCATATCTGTTACTCTACTGTACACATTGTTATACTTATTTTCTGCCTAGATCTTATAATGATGTGCTTTGCAGTAGAGCACACTTTAAGAAACAAAGAAAGTGGGGCTCTATTTTTCTGAAAGAGAGCACAGACACAAACACAAGCAAGAAAAATCTCAAGTCACAATCACACATAAATGCCACTGGTACATTTTTGCAATTTTGGTGACCGCAGGTGGCAACACAAACCAGGCAGAGCTGGGCATATTTTGAAAGAGAAGTTGCACACAATATTAGTGGAAGGAATCAGCACGTGGAGTGGTGGAGTTTCATCAATCACAAATCACATGATTTCCTCTAAACATGTTTGAATAAAGCAACAAGTAAAGAGAGGGTCTAGTCTTTGAGGGAAAAAAAAAACATATTTAAAAAATACATAATACCCCAAATGTTAATTTCCATTACCGCAATGCTGTAAATGAAACAATGAACACACACAGTATGCTGTTGGCTGAGCTGCATGAACTGCCATATGTATGCTTGACCAGTGCTGAAACGTACTTTTGGGGGAAAAATTTTCTATTATCAATATATCAGATATAATGTTTTATTTGAAAGCAAACTAAACAAATCATTATGCAAAATATTTTATGTATCTTGAATACAGATTAGGGATCTTGAAATGTAGGGACATAAAAGTATGATTGCCAAAAAAAAAAATTTCTTGTATTATTTACTTTTTGTGTGTTGCCATTTTGTTTTTTAATGTTACGCATCATGTGAGATTAGCATAATTGTAATTTGATTGTGCTTGCACATGATAAAAGTCTTGACTCAAATCTTATTAATCCCCCAGCCTCTTTATCAGGTACACCTGTTCAACTGCTCATATCTAATCAGCCAATAACATAACAGAAATGCATTTAGGCATGTAGACATGATTAAGATGACCTGCTGAAGTTCAAACCGAGCTTTAGAACGAGGAAGAAAGGTGATTTCAGTGACTGGATGTGGTGTGGTTGTTGGTGCCAGATGGGCTGGTCTGAGTATTTCAGAAACTGCTGATATACTGGGATTTTACTGCACAACCATTTCTAGGGTTTGCAGAAAATACTCCAAAAAAAGAGAAAATATCCAGTGAGAGGCAGTTTTTTGGATGAAAATGTCTTGTTGATGTCAGAGGTCTGAAGAGAATTGCCAGACTGCTTCAGCCTGATAGGAAGGCAACAGTAACTTAAATACCCACTCATTACAATCAAGATATGCAGAAGAGCCTCTCTGAACACGCAGCACATCCTGCATGGAAGCGGATGGGCTACAGCAGCAGAAGACCGCACCAGGTGTACCAGCTGAGCATAGTTTAAACACCACAGCCTACCTGAGTATTGTTGCTAACCATGCCAACCCCTTTATGACCACAGTGTATCTATCTTCTGATGATTGCTTCTAGCAGGATAAAGTGCCATGTGACAAAGCTCAAATCATTTCAAACTGGATAAACTGAGCTCACTGTACTCATATGGCATCCACAGTCACAAGGTCTCAATCCAATAACGCTTAGGATGTGGTGGAACGGGAAATTCACATCATGGAAATGAAGGTGACAAATCTGCATCAACTGTGATGTTATCATGTTAGTATGGACCAAAATCTCTAATAAAGGTTTCCAGCACCTTGCCTATGCCACCAAAGACTTAAGCAGTTCTGAAGACAAAAGGAGTTCCAATTCGATACTAGCAAGGTATACCTAATAAAGTGACCAGTGGGTTTCAGTCCTCCCCTATGAATTGCTGTGAGCAGAAAAAAACAAAAGGAAAAATGTTCAGAGGAAAGTACACAGGATACTACCAGAATACATTCAATTAATGGATTTTTGCTTGTTTTTATCATTTATTATCCATTTCCACTGTGTGCACTGATCCTGCTCCTTGAGCTTTAATGGTTCAGGTCTTATAGGACACCAAAAGGGCTCAAGACTGTAGAGGTTTCATGAAGTTCAGGACTACTGACATCCTCATAATGGACAGTATTGCAGATGATTTCCTGTCAAACTTGGGATATATGAAATTGATTTATAATGCGATGTTTAGAAAAGCACAGGACATTTTTAATCGTCTAACCCAACATCAGGTCACTCAGTCATTGGATAACATTTCTGTGAGTGATATGGTAAAGACCCTTCCTTAATCACATTAAAAAATACATTACATTGCACATATCAGTCTGAAGTACATTAAAAAGGGTGGTGCTTTGACTTCAAAAAGCAGGTATTCAGACTTATGCCTTGATAAATTGCCTCAGCTGCACCTTTTCCCCAACCATAGCACAAAAACAGAGATTTGGTGTCAGGAAATTAACATAAAGGTGCAGGTGCAAAAAACAGAAAAAAAAGCAAAAACTGTCTTAGAAGTAGCTCATATTCTGAATTCTGACAAAAAAATGCAATGTTCATTGACCACAACCTCACATCCACTATGCTGTACAAACATCATTATGTTTTTAAAAAGATAATAAGGATTTGGAACAGACTGGGACTAAAGTTAAGAATTCATATAACAATACTTGGACACACTATCATCAGCGTGACTGCCTACTGGCTGGAAGGTCCACATGATAACAACTACTGTCTAAAGGGCTCTTGGTTGCCTGATGAATTGTGTTAGAAAAAGAAAAAACACCCACTACCCATTTACAACAGAAAATGCAGCTAATGATGGTCCAGTTATTTTCTCTTCACTGTTTACAACAAAGACTTTGAGCCCTCATCATATGGCACATGCAATTAAATGTGTTTGCAAGCCACAAGCGGAAAGAAAGCTTTTGACTAGGAAAAAAAAAACAAAAACATTTTTACACCATGAACTGTAACTCTGCATCACACAAAAAAGACCAAAGAAAGAAACAAAGACACAAAAGGTGAAGGGGAAAAGAGAGAGAAATTTATCTGCAATTACGAATAAAATCTTGTTTTTTGTTCCTCTTTGAAAGCCGATGGCTACAGTCAGCTGTCAGCTTCCACTTGAGACACTATAGACAATGCAGTATCCATATTATTGTAAAAACCTCAAACCACAGCGACCATGAATTTATCATGATCCACCTGAGAAAGATCACTCAAAATAGCAAAGCATTTGGTGCTAACTATCAATAATATAGCTGTATACAGAGCCAGCAATTACACACGAACATCACCAGCAATCATCCAGCCAGTCCTTCCCTCACAGCATGAACCTGATTCATTAGCATGCACCGTCTAAAGTGGGGTGCAGTGCTCACGTCCTGTCCTTCAGTTTGAAATGTGGATGGAGTAGGGCAGGGCAGGAGATGGCAGGTTAGCAGGGATGGGCTGTGGCTTTAATGAGTTCCTTGGTGCCTTCTCATCAGCACAGGGATGGGTTCCTGTTACATCCAGGGAGCTTGTTAAGAGGCAATCCCTTTAAGACAATCATGTACCAGCAATCATCTCCTCTCTCTCTCTGTTTCTGTATTTATAAAGTTATTATATAGCACACCTTCTGTGTCTCTCTGCCGCAACCGTACTTAAGTTTGTCTCATCCCTCTCACATGAGCCCACTTTCATGACTTGTTTTACCATTCACTTTCCAGCACCCACATCTCCTGTTATTCAGTCATTTTGCTCAGTATTCAGATTCCCCCGAAGCAGAGTAAGATGGCGATAGTGGTGGTTTCCCTGGGGAGCCGATCCAGAGTATGACATGTTAAATAGTTATCAAAATGACAGGAAGTGGAGAAATGAGGGGAGCATGCAGAAATGCAGCAGGAAGTTCACAACGCTGCACTTGTGAGGGGTAAGAGCTGGTATTAGCATAAAAATAAGAAATGAAGTAGGCAGTACTAACATATTTATAAATGAGAAAAAGCAGGCAATTGAACTGTGTAGACAACAACTTTGTCCACAAAAATTGGCTATCGCATACAACTTTTCTGTACTAAGGATTTACTTTCTAGAGCAAAACTGTTCATAGGAAGTTTGTGATTTGAGCATATAAGGTATATAAGAAAGTGGCCACTGTGACTCCACCCATTGTGTCATGAAGTCATACTTTGAAGCTTCCACTTGAGCATTTTGGCTTTTTTCAATCACATGGTAGCCACTCCCTAAAACATAACTGACTTTATGGTAATTGGGAAGATAGTTTACAAAAAGAAAATCATGTTTTATTTAATAAGACTTGTGAAATAATGTCTCCACAGATTTTTATGCAATCTATTTCTTTTAGCAGTGAGAGTAGTTGCCCCCTGTTGGCCAAAAAAACAAACCCAGCACTTATGCCCTTCTTTTATGTAAAATGTATCGATGTGAGTAGATCACCCCACAAGCTGCTGGATATAAGAGAAAACAAACTGACATGAGGCGGTAGCATCCAGCAAAAGAGGAGGAATATGCCAGCTTATACAGAATTATAAATTGAGTAATGCAACTTTTTTACTGTGTTACTGCTAAGTGTTACATAGCAAAATTAATAACTATAATTGGACACTCATCATGTTTTAGACTTCAACTTTCTAGACCAAAACTGTTGTTTTGTTGCCAAATTGTTTTAATAGCTTTACATTAATTATACCATAATAACTGGCACATACAAATGGAATTTCCAACTGGCATATTTTGGCATTTACAGATTTACAGATACATTCACTATTTATATTCTCTCTCATATATGGTGGAAAAATGCAAGTCTAGGTGGTGTTTTGTTGCCTAAATTGAAACTTTCGCACTTAGTATAACAGTAAATGCATGTAGGAGAAGGATAAAAAGAAACCAGAAAGACTGTTAAGGGATTGAGTAAAGTCATTTTCACACACAGGCACTGGGAGATTTCAGTCTGGATATTGTTCACACCTGTTCTGTCTCACATGTGGCAGCCTGCCTGAACTGTTTTAACTCCTGGAAATACTACATTTTGTTAGCTGAGGGGTGGTGCCCAGGTAGAGTGTACCAGAAACAGGATACAACACCCTTGGAATCATTGCAAATTTTCCAGACTGTTACCTGCTCTATTCTCACATGGCCTCAAACAGACATTAAATGAACTTTGTATTAGGGAGCAGCAGGGTAAAATTCCCCTAATGCTGTCTCATGTTCTGACATACAGCTCCACTGGATAATACAGTCAGATCCATAAGTTATTGGACAAAGACAATTTTTGCAGTTTTGCTCCTGTACACCAACACAGTGTATTTTAAATCAAACAGTCAATACAGTATGCGATTGAAGTGCAGACATTCAGCTTTAATTCATGGGGTTTTACAAAAAATTTGCATTAACTGTTTAGGAATTACAGCCATTTTTATACATAGTCTCCCATTTTCAGAGGCTGTAATGTAATTGGACAATTGACTGACAAGGTTCATGGGCAGGTGAAGCTTGTTCCCTTATTATTTATTACCAGTGAAGCAGTGAAATATAATAGATGAAGTTGATTCAAAGTGTTGAATTTGTATTTTATGGCTTTTTACTGTAATTTTAAATACGAGTATAATTTTAATATGTTGTTAAAATTTATATAAGTAAGAATCTGTAAACCATGTAGAGATTTATAGATGTAAAATTTAAACACAGTGCTATGTCCTATGTGCTTATCACACCTTCTCAAATGCACATTTAGAAATAGTACACTTACCAACAAGAGAAATACACCATCAGAGAACAAGGTATGTAGGGAGGTTTACCTTTTCTATAATTTGAAGATTTCTTTACTGTTTAAGGCAAGGAAAGTTAATCTTCTAGAAAACAAATGTGTGGTAGCTGAAAAACTGAAAATTGTTGATTTATTTGCCACAAAACTTGCTGTAGTTTTTACACAGTGCAAGACTGGCTAATAAAGCTGTGGCAATATTTCAAAGCGATATGTGAGGATGCTTCACAGAAATCAAAGGGGTGAACATTAACAAGCTTTGGGATGAAAAGTGTTAATCGAGCTCTGCTTTTCTGCCTGACATTAAAGCGAATCCTAACACCAGTAATAAGAAACTGTCAGGACAAAACCAGATTGTAAAAGATTTCCAAAAAACAAACTGTCTCTGCCTTCTCTGATTTTTGGCTGATTAGCCAGAAACACATTATTGCTCCCTCTGATAAATATGTTTATGAGAAGAACTTTGAGGGCAGTTATATGTAAAAATCCAGTACACCCATCCCACAGTTGGCATGTTTCGGCATCCTGAACATACACAAGATACATTCAGAAATACAAATAAATTACCACCTCACAGTGCACATCAGGCACCACAATCTGATTCCAGCATTAATTCCAACAATAAAATTTTGTCTTTGCCTATGTTTAAATTTTCTTCAAAAGCAAATATAATAATATGTGTATAAGTAAATATCCTCAGTGAAAATCAACAAATCAAGAGAACAGCTCTCTAATCCCAAAAAATATCCAAAATGCTCAGTTTCCAGGTATAAAATTCCAAATTAGATAACAACATAAATAGTGATTTATTGTGTTATATTTAGAGAATTTGCAAAAGCAAATGAAACATGTAATGTTTATGTTTTATGTATCCATAAAAGTGACTTGATTTGCTGAAATATCACATGAAATCTGAATTTATCCCATTAGATCTTTTATTTCACCTGTTTGACATTTACTGAATTTATTATACAAAATATCAGCATTGGATTTAAAACACTGTTGAATTATAAATGCCATATGTGCTGAATTGAAATTGCCTGTTAAAAATAAACACCTTTCCCACAGCTTCTACTGCACACTGAGCAGTCAAAGTAGTTCTCAGTCAAAGTACTTCTCCCAATTTTTTGTGATGTTACATGGCATGTTAGGCCATAAAAATAAATGTAAAACAAAGTACTGCTAACCAAACTAATTAAAATTAAATCATTTATCAAACTGAAAACTTGTTATATTTTATACTGTGTACATAACAATACATACTAACCTCAATGTCATATTTATTATTTTGGCAATATTTTCAAACTTTCATGCAAACGTGCAAAATCCTGATATACTAATACTACTACTACAAATCCTGATTTGAATTTAAGGAGAAAAACAGAAAAAAATATCAAAAAGAGAAACATTTTGGACTTCAGGAAACGGATAAGACCTATGGCTCAGACTTACTAAGAAAAAATTTTATAATAATACCTGACAGTTGTATGGAGCTCAGGACTCCTAACCTGAGGATGACCGCTATGTAACAAATTATTTAACAGAAAAACTGTGACTCAGTATGTGACACCTCACCTGTCTCAGTTGAATCAAAGTAGATTGTGATTCACCGTACCAATCCTCTCTTTGTGTTGGGAATAACTGAATAATTAACAAAGACACCGCTGTTGTGGCACCTGCATAAATGCACGCCATGATCTCACTTTGGAGACTCAGCTATGGTTCCTGTGAAGCTGCAGGTATTAAATAAACTCAAACAGCTGGATGGAAACACTTCAGCTCATGTTAACGTTTTATCAAAGTAGGATTAGACTATATTCACTGGTGAGTCTGATAGATATCTTTTTACAGGACCGAACACCTTTAGCAAATCAAACACTGTCAACTGTAAACTATAGTTTGTGCAATGTTTATGAACGATTTTTGGTGTTGAAACGTGAAAATAACCTGATGTTAAGACTAAAAACTCAGTTTTGACCATTTAATTTTTAGTCAGAAAGGACTGGTTTTGAGAATTATTGGCCCACCCAGTGTCCAAAACTCGAGTCTTCATCATGTTCTTTGTTTTTCTTACTTTGAGAGGTGATCCAAATATATGTGTCTTGAAACTGAGAGAAAATTGACAGGCTTAATCTGCAGTTCTATGCGGTTTCAAGTGTTTTTCCCTCCAGGGCTCTGCGGCGGTCATGTGGCTGAAAACTATTGCATATTGTTGTTAAAGCTCATAAATTTGTTAATTTGAGTATTCTCTGAAAATCTAAGCACGATTCTTGAATTCATACTGATCTCTGAATATGGCTCTCTCTCAATTAGAAAAAACAAAATAAAAGAAAATGGGAGAAAGAAAAAACAGAAAAACGTAGGGGTCTCCATTCTGCAAGGAGCCAATCTGCTTGTGTATATTGTGACTCTTCCAAGTGGTCTCTAATGTAGGGATTGCACACCTGTTTAATGAGCCACTAATGGTGGCACTAATTGAAGTGGGCTAATTCTATGTCATCATGAACTCGTCATATGCAGAACCAAAGGAATTGAATCCATGAAGCAGGAAATATAAATATTCTGTGATAGCCCCTGGCTTAAACTGAGGCTAGCCTGATTCCCCATTACCTCCCAGGATAACAGAAGCTTCTGCGAGTGCTCAGATTTTAAACACAGAATTTTTCAGATACTTGCCTGAGCAGCCACTCCTTACATACAAGACAGATTAAATAAATGGGCTTTTTCGCAATGTGAGCTTATTTCCTTTTTTTGCAGCAAAACTGGTGTAATGAGCTGGGTTTTGAAGCTTGGCTGAAGGTTTCAGCGGAGTGGTCTGAAGGATTGTAAGGCAGCGGACAGTGGAGAGTTGTAGCTAGGGAAGAGACACAATCCACAAATGCCCCCAGGCTTTTCCATTATCCCACTCTTTCTGGATCATATAACACAGGGCTGTGTGTGTGTTCAGTGTTTGGCTGTGACTGCGTGTATTTGTGCGTTGTATATCAATGTGTCTCACCAGTCCCTGTTCATTTTTTTTTTTTTTTTTTTTTTTTTTCTTTTTTTCCCTTTTTTTTTTTTTTTTTTTTTTTTTTTTTTTTTTTTTTTTTTTTCAAATT
>VUQS01028486.1:0-20145 GCA_015108495.1 Heterochromis multidens | reverse complement strand
CTGAGACACAGACTAAGACACGTGAACTTGATGCAGAGGCAGTAACAAACAGAGACATGACTGACAGAGGGGAACACAGAGAGAGCCAGAGAGGGAGACACACAGAGAGAGACTACAGGAAGGGAACACAGGCACCCGGACTACAAATGTATTAACTAGACAAGACAGGGAAGTGAACAAACATGAAGACAAGACTGAAGATAGAACATGGAGACAGATGGGTATGGGAACACAAGGGAGGCACAGACATAACAGAACTTGGGGAATATATAACAACTGCAACCAAGGACAGACCAAACATGAAACCAGAACTAAGAACATAAAGGAAACAAACCAATGACTAGAGAAAAGGTACAAAACTCAAAACACTGGGTCAACGACCCAGGAACCATGACAATGAAAATATTAAACAAAACTACAAAGTCCATAATGCCCAAACACTGGGTCAACTGACCCAAGACCATAACACATTCACATAAGCACTTTTTTCTATTTCTAAGGCTTTCCATCTAACATTTACACTCAGATGAACGCATTGGAAGCAACTCAGGTTTCAGTATCTTGCCCAAGGGTACTTTGGCATGCAGACTGGAGTAGCCAGGGATTGAACCACCAATCTTCCAATTAGTACATGACCTGCTCTACCCCTGAGCCACACCCACCCCAATTAAGCCAAAGCTACCTTGATAAGCTTACAGCACCTTATATTCCTAGCTGGTTTCCCATCCAAGTACTAACCAGGCCCAACCCTGCTTACTTTCTGAGATCAGGCGTGCTCAAGGTGGTATGGCCGTAAGCCTAGAGACAAGCCAACAGCCTCGGTATGAGCCTCAGTATGAGCAAAGGATCAAAGCAGTAACAAGGAAAATTATGGAGATGAGTGAAAATGACAAAAGCGTTGATGTCCTGTTATCTGGTGAAGTTATAAAGTATAAACATAGTAGAAAATGATGTACGTAACAGACATTTGTTTTGTAATATAAATCTGATGTACCTGGTTTTGCTTGGTAAAGGTGGGTGTACAGCACCCAATTTTCAGTTAAAAAAGTATTTGTACCTCTTTCCAGTAGCAGAGCACTTTATTTTCAGTTGTTTAAGTGAGAGAAGATCCTGTAACATACTCTAGCTTGGGTGAAATTGTAAAGTTTAATAATTTCTTTTATTATGAAAATAATGTTCTGCATTGAAGAAAAGCTGATTTTTGTTTGCATATACTATCAGTTATAGTTCTTTGAAAGAAAATCGGAATAGTGGCAAGTCACGCTTGCCTCTGTTTTATCAGTTACTTCTATTTTTACTTTGTTAGGTCATTGTTTCCCATGTCTTGTCTCTAGTTTTGCTTTCTGTCTGTTGCCTTCTCTTGATTATGTTCAGCTGTTCCTTTTTCACCTCCTGTTTCCACTCTCCCAGATTACCCTCAAGAGTATTTAAAGTCCTGCATTTCTTTTGCTCAGTGCCAGAGTATCTGTTTAACCTCACATGTGGTTTTTTCCCTTGTGGTTTTCTGTCTGCATTCAGTCACCATTTGGATGTTTTAAAGTTTTTTTTTATGGACTTTGTTGTTTTGCTTGGACTTTCCACCTACTTAATAAAAGGTGCATTTTCTTTTCAAGTCAGTCTGCCTCCAAAGTCTGCATTTAGGTCCTTTAACCTGCAATCCATGACAGAGTTATCATGATTATCTCACAAACAGAGACTCAAACATAGATTAAAATTAGTGGGTTAACATATGATTGTGCAGAACAAATGTTATTCAGTTACACTACATAATGCCATGATTTTATAGATAATTCAAAAATGTGATCAAAAAGCCTTCTAGTACACAAAATGTGTGTGGATGTAGAATATGTGAAGTACATCCACAATACACAAAGTCATGATCACATTGCACAGTAGCAGAAGATCATTAAAATCTAAGATGTCGTGTTTTGCTGATTTTAAAAAGAAAGACAACCCTTTATATCACAGGAAAAGGGGGTGCGTTTCTGACGTTGAGAGATGGTTCATATGAATATGGGATTCTTAGGAACGAGACAACTCCAGAAGGTCAAAGGACAGCAGCTGTCCACACTTAACTTTTGAACCTTTCACAGACTTTTGAGTAGTGATTGAAGAAGGCAGAGAATGAGGGTCCTTTTATGCCAAAAGAGGAGACAAGACACTGAGCAACTTTTTTGAATTCATCAGGCGCAGACAGAGGATATTTCTGTCTGCATGACTGAGCCTGTCACTCAGAAAAAAAGGATTTCTACTGATTGAAATGTTGTAATCATCTCCAGTATCACAGCTCGAGAGGAATATTACAGAATCAAGCTGCATGATGTCATGTTCGGCTTTCAAACATCTCTCTTTGTTCACGTTATACTTCAGCACACACACAAGATTGGACTGAACTTGTCTGAATAACATCTAGAGAGAATTTTAACTGTGAATATATAATAATGATGCTTTGCTTGAGGGGAAAAAAATCTTCAGTCCAAAAAAAAAGGAGATGAAAAAAGATAATTACTGTGTTGTATGTATGCACCTTTATTCATAATTCGTGCAGAGTTATTTTTGCTTGATTTATCTGCCAGGGTGCCTGCATGTTGCACACCTTCCTGCAGACTCATACATCCTGTTCTCACTTGGCAGACCAAACATTTGGCTGCAAAGCACAAAAACAGAGGTTAAGCTCCAGGTGTTTCAGTGAAATGATGATGCTTGTGGAAAAACTGGGGGAATTTTGACTAAACTCTCCCAATTAAACTTGATCAGCCTGGTGACTGGTGAGACAGTACTGACAGGGTCTAAGGTGTAGGGCAACCTCTGAAGAACACATCTGATCTAATCTTGTATAATATGTCAGTTTTTAAACTGAGTATTTTTACTGAACATAGCATATAAAAAGATATTAAAAGATAAAGCTATTTGCATTGTCTGCAGTCATAAACTGCATATAAAAGATGGATGTAGTTTCCAGGTCTGAAAAGTGAAGCCAGTGCAGAAGTACTTTAAACCTGCATTCTTTTAATGGCCAGAAGGGGGCGACAGCTATAGTTGTATAGAAGTCTATGAGAAAATGATCCCCGGCTCCCTTTCTCTATGACATCAGTAAATGCATTCCTGAGGAGTTTATGGGCTCAATTGCTAGTTTCACGTCTTACTGAATATAATACAGTGTTTATTTTGTAAATTATGGTCCCCATTAGAGTCAAAAGGGAGGCTAAAGCAGGGTATTTTTTTTTTAAGTCTACCTTGTTTTTGTCAACTCTCTACTGAATAAGCGTGCAGTGTGCCACAGTTAGTGAAGATGGTGAAGATGAAAATGCTCAGCTTCAGGCTTCACAACAGGACTTTGCAAACCAACAGGGGATGTCATGGTGGATATGTCCATCTTTTGTATACAGTCTATGATTACAGTGAGTTACTAGTTTGAGAAATACAGTATATTTTAAACAGTTAATAAACAATGACCCCATTACTTTTCGCTTTTCAACATAGCTAACATACCGTATGTTTAAAAAATATTTACTGAAATATTGATATCTATATTTACATACTTTTGAAAAAGTACCAATAACAGCCCCAAAACTCCAGCCTCCATTGGGTTCTAATGACCTTATTACCCCATTTAATGTTGAGGCTCATTAATAGATTTTAAAAGATTTGGACAACAATAAAGGTTTTCAGCACAGAGGAACAAGCTGTGGTTGCACAATCGCAATTAGGGCAAATCCTTCCCTTGTTTTGTTTTTTCCAGAGGATCTTTGGTAAATTAAACAACACAGCACATCACCAGACTTATCTGTATATTAGCAGGGTACCTAATCTGTTAATCTTGACTTGAGCTATCAGTTTGGGTTATGTTTAATATTCTGAAGGGTGAGCGTTTACCACATATTTGCCCAGGATATTAGCTTATATCTGAGGATCCTGTGTGTACTGTATGAATGTAAATGCCCTTCCTTGATCAGTCAGGCTGTGAACTCAGTGGAATGTGTCTTGTCTTATGTTGTACAATATTGAATGTTAGCCACGTTTAAGAGATGATACACACACACACACACACACACACACACACACACACACACACACACAAGCAGAGACAAGTCTGCTGTATGTCTACAGAGAGCAGGTCACTGGAGCTCTGTAGCAGTATTCAATGGAATGGAAAATGGCTGGGGGGGCAGACTGCTATTATGAAAGCTACTGCTTTATGTGCATTATACATAAGTACGCATGCACATAAAAATTCAGGAAAGTAGCTTTTGCACAAAAACACGTCAGCCAACAGATATGTGGTGAAAAGTGTGGTTCGACAATATCTGGCATCATCTACAACGTGTCGTGTGTTTTCATTAACTGCAGGTTTGCCATTTAATGACCTTTACAATGTTTGGATTTTGTGGAAAGAAAAACAAAATTAGGGTAAACGCATGCACACCCTTTCTCATAAACCGACAGCATTTCTCTACATCAAGCTCGCTCACTGAACTATATAAACCCTGACTAGCCAGAAGTAAATACATCACAAATTCATTAAAACCTGAGCATATGGTGAGGTGAAGGCCTTCAAAGCAGGGACACCTGGGGTATTTCACAACAGTCACATTACCTTTGTCCTCCTAATCCACCTCTGTCTGTCCTCCCTCTTCTGTAATCATCTTATTTGACTCTTCTTCCCCAGCGTGCCTGCCCTTTGAAAGGCACCTCTTTGGTCTAATTTAATATGCATGGCACAGTTGGGGGCACGAGGACAGCAATTTGTTTGAGAGTCTATTCCTCCTCAGGATGCTATGAAGAGGAAACATTCAGCAGATCACTCGATTTCATGGGCTGTGGAAGTACAAGGCAACAACGTCTGGGAAAGGAGAGGCTGGGGAAAACGAGGTATTAAAAGCAGGAGATACAGTGAGTGCTAATGCAAATACCATAGCGAGCCTGGAGAGACACTGACATGGAATAGGCTTGAGAGCAACAGCTGAGAAGTAATGACTGATGAAACACAGAGATCCTAAACGGTGACAAAAGGACTATAACAGGTATAAAAAGAGAATGACCAATGGAGTGAGGTAATTTCTAACATATGGCATGTCAGGTGATACTCCCGCTATTGCAGAATGCTTCCCACATTTTCCTCTCAATGGGAGACAGAGAAATGAAGTGATGGAGAAAACATGTAGAGTAAGAGGAGAAACAGAGTGGGAATAAAGTCTGGGGAAAGAGAGAAAGAGATGAGACAGACAGAAAGGACAAGAAAAGACGAACTAAGATACAGGGATGAGTCAGTATGGGGGAGAGGAGATAAAGGGTTTATTAAAAGAAAACTGCTGTCATCACCATTTGGTGAGCTGACATCAAAGCAAAGGTCAAAGCATGATCAAAAGTCAAAGCCCTTAAAAACCACAGAGATCTGATGAGGCCCACATTCACACTTTCTTTCTCTCTCTCACACTCACACACAATCATATAAAAAGACAAAATCAGATAATCTAATTTTCCTTTTCCTGGTCAGCACAGCTGGAGCTCTGCTACCCCCAAGGCAGCCATTTCCCAGTTCCAAGGTGAGGTCAGCCCACCCTGGAGGGGGCAGTATTGTTTCAGAAAGGGTGTTTGCCTGGGCATGTCTACCTCTACCTGTTGAAAGCTCCCTTCATCTGAGCCATAGCCTGAGGGTCGGTGGGGGGCAGCCAGATAAGCATCAGAAGGAGAAAGACAAATATCTGTGTGTGCCCATGCAAGTCTTTTTTTCTTTTTTTTTTAAATCCCTCTGTTAGTCTTTTTTGCTTACTTTTTGCTGTGCTGGCCTGTCATTCCAAATGTTCTTAGAGATACCTAACAACAGTTGAAAGATTTAGGCACAAAAATTCTACTGTTATGTAATTTTGCTGAACAGCAGCATCCTACTTTGTGCCTTTCATCAGACTCAGTGAGAAAGTTTGTTTGTACTATGAGCGGCTGTCTTTGATGGAGGAAAAGTGAACTGATGTGGAAAATTATCAACAAAACTTTGTGGGGTCAACGATCATGATGAACTAATAAATGTCTATATTTCAGAGTTTATACACTACACAAATAGTGCACGTCTAAAAATGCAGTTTGTCCCACACATATACATACAAATAACTATTTACATTCAGCTTTTCATTGTACCCTGCAACATTTACATGATTTAAACAGGCTGAGAGCAAAAAGGAGAAGGCACCCTCTAGGGACAATAATAAACAAAATACTGTACTCGCTTCTGGCTGTAGCCTTATATTTACAGCCATGGTATTATCAATTTTCTCATCTTCTGGCAAGGATATGGCATGAATAAGCATATTTGCCAAAATGTGTTGAACAATGTTGAATGTTGCTCTACTGATAATATACTGTATCTCAAAGATTAGCAAAGGAGCCATTCTGAATTACACTCACTGGCCACTTTGTTTGGTACACCTTGCTGGGACTGGGGTGGGCCAACTTTTGCCTTCAGAGCTGCTTTAATTATTCTTTGCATAGATTCAACAAGGTGCTGGAAACATTCCTCTGAGATTTTTGTTCATATTTGCATGATAGCAATACACTTGGTGACATGGTGCATTATCCCGCTGAAAGCAGCCATCAGAAGATGGATACACTGTGGTCATAAAGGGATTGACAGGGTCAGCAAAAATACTCAGGTAGGCTGTGGCATTTAACGATGCTCAGATGGCACTAAGAGGCTCAAAGTGTGCCAAGAAAATATTCCCCACACCATTACACCAGCCACCACCACCAGCAGCCTGAACTGTAGATACAAGGCGGGATGAATCCATGCTTTCATGTTGTTTACTGACCCTACCATCTAAATGTTGCAACAGAAATCAAGACTCATCAGACCAAGCTGTCTTTTTCTGACCATTCTCTGTAAAACCTAGAGATGGCTGTGTGGGAAAATCCCAGTAGATCATCAATTTCTGAAACACTCAAAGTCACTTAAATCACTTTTCTTCTCCATTCTGATGCTTGGTTTGAACTTCAACATGTCTTCTTGACCATGTCTACATGCCTAAATGCATTGAATTTCTGCCATGTGATTGGCTGATTAGATATATGCATTAACAAGGTGTTGAACTAGTGTACCTAACAAGGTGTCCATTGAATGTAATTCTTTACCCATTGTGAATGTCTATATCTATTTCTGATTTTTTTTTTTTTAAGGCCAAACAGAATCTAATCAAATGCAGCGTAACTGATCAGTTAATGACTGAATTCCAAGTAGGCGTTCGCTGTGAGAGACATCCTCCCACCTCTCTGTATATCTCTATACTGAAGAATAGTGAGTTCCTTAGTTTGCACTCTGTATTGATTATTGCAATTACACACTATTATGGTTCTATTATCTGCCCTGACTGTCTTTAATTACACTAGAGACCAAGAGGAAGAGTGAAGGCGGAGAGAGAGTGAGACAGTGAATGTGAGAGAGACACTTTACAGATAGACGGATGAAGCGAGACACTGCACCGAACTAATTAAAACAGAAACTTTTTGTTTCAGCAAGTTGACAGGGAATGAATCTGGCAGGGAATTAATCTGTCTGCAGGGAACACAGTGACGAGTTATACACACACACACACACACACACACACTGATCCACATAAGGAGGAGGAGTGCAGAGTGCCGTTGCCATAGTTACTGAGTATGGCGCCACATCATGCGGCAGAGTTAATGCAGAGGTGTGTGCTTCATTTAAGCTTTCATTATATCACCACCCTGACCTATTCAAACATCCTCTACACAAGTGTACACAGAGAAAGGTTGCACAGATAAATCCAAAGTGTTCCTGCTGAAACACTACATCTCTGCCAAATTCTTACAGTTGCCAATCTGCAGCTCTTACCCTTGAGGTGAAGCATCATTCATGCTTATGGAGTGGCAGATTACATACTAAAAGAAAATATTTGGCAAGCAAAGATAAGCACTCCAAGTCAAGGCTCACAAAAAAAGTATTTCTTTGGATTGTTATGAATGGAGACACCTTAAATAATCACTATACAGGTTCTATAGGCAAGAAAAGGTGGAGTTTAAACTACATGTCAGAGGATCAGCAAGTCCATTTATACAGTACTTCCAGGAAAAGTAATCAAAACAGCAAGTTCAGCACTAATCCAAAACACCTGGGACCTGTCTGTGCTTACAGTCATTCACCTAAGCAATCACTCTTTTCAAGTAACTGTCAAAAAGGATCTACACAAAAAGAATCACTAATGCAAGCTCACAAATGGCAGCACCTTATTATCCTCAGTGTCAGGTGAAACACAACTTGTCCTTATGTTGGGAGAAAGTCCATTAGTAAAACAAAAAGAAACAGAGAAAACCAAAGGTTGGTTTCATGCTGAAAACCATGAAAGATTAAGATAAGAGAATAATATTTTATTGTTCTATACACTGAATATACACCCACTCATTTAACCAAGATGAATTCAATGAAATGAGTAGGTGTGTCCCTGCTCCTTCATCTTACTGAACACTGTGAAGGTACGTTAGTAACAGCTGCACTTGTTGTATTTTTCCAAGTCCATTCTAAGCCTCCTAATACTCCCTATATCTGTTCCACAAGACATTTCACAAGGAAAACCCTCAGTAAGCTGTAGCTACTGCCCTGTATCTTGTAACAAATCTCTGTCACTATAAAGCTGGGGTATTAGCTTTCGAAATACTGTAGCAGCTCATAATCCTCAGTGTTTCTTGTGTCCACTTGATCAGCAGGCCTGTTGTCTGTATATGACTGCGGGGCCAGACAAGAAGTCAAAACTGGTAGACTATGGAAAAGTTAAGCTCTAAATCTATGTTTGACTCAGAACAACAGCACTATATTTGAACAGAATACCACAGACTAGGCCCACCGATGCAATTCTGATTGCCTTTTTAAAAATTCAAAAAAGTCACTTCAATTCTAAAGCGAGAATGACAGGAAGTTCAGCCGGAGCTTTATCCTGTGTTGGCACAGTGAAATGGAGTGTGGAAATAGCTCCGGCAATGTGAGTGGATCATTATACTTAACCGAAGCTGACTGCTGAACATGACTGAATACATAAGCTGTCTAAAGACCATCACTTACTGCACAAACATTTCTGAGATTTTTATTTTTTTTATCTTTCCAAGAGTAAAAATTAACATGACTTGGGATACTTAGATTTTTCTTATTTATATGTAAATTAATTTTTAAATTTTTAATAGAAATATTAAAAGTGTTTATGCAATTAAAGGAAGCACTTACTGTTAGCACAATATAGTAAACATACCATTGATGTTTTTTCTTTGCTCCACTGGGCACAGAAATCCCACCCCGAATACAGACTCACACATAAAGTTAATCTTAAGATACTACAGAGTACCATAATTTATAGTACATTTTATACACTGTATATAGAATTTATATTAACATCGTTAATATAGTAGAGCACAGCACAGCATGGCAGCACACAGAATGGTATAGTGGTATAATACACAACTGTTCAAAGGTCTTGAACCAACTCTCATGTCTTTATGTTTTGCTTCCAAAACGTCAGACTTTATTTTAATTTTTAAAGCGGTCTTGAACAATGGTTCTCCAGGCTTTCTGAAGGTCTTTCAAAGTTTTTCTTTGGACATTGGCTGCCTTTTCACTCATTTTCAGTCCAGTTCATGCACCTGACCATTTTCAGAGGAATGTTTTTTTGTTTGTTAAGCCACTTGACCTGACACTTAAGCACTGACCTACAGTCAGTCAGTCAAGAATAAAAAAGGCACCTAACTCAACGGATGAACCAGTGTCACTGGCAGCCTGTCGCAAAAACACATAGTTTGTGCCCATGTCTCTGTTTTTGACTTATATATAGTATTTCCATGTATGTTTGCACATTTCAATAAATCGTTGCACCCGTTTCCCATTTTCCTACCAAAATATAAAAAAATGAAGGTGGCTCAACCTTTTTGCACAGCATGGTATTTCTTTCATGGAAATAAAAGCTCTATGACATTATTTCTATCAAACTTGTTCAGGCAAAACATAACTTTCCAAGACTATTGCCATGCTGCTTTTAATTTCCATTATTTCTCACAACATTCTTTCTGGAATTAAAATATAGATTAATTCTCTCTCCTTTCATTGCTCGAGTCTTATAAATATCATAAAAAATTAATTCATAACATTGCCTATTTCAGCTTTGTGAAAATTGATAACGTGCTTCTGCATATCTATGCCATAACAGCTCTCTCTTTCCTCCAGATATAAATATCAGATGCAGGTCTTTGTGTCTACCACAAAATGTGGTCACTTTTTTCTATGTAGCAAAAAGTGTTAGTGTCTTGAGGAGTTATGAAAGCACCAAGATGAAAGCGTGTGACATGTTTATCTTCCAGTAGCTGGTGAAGTGAGAGAAAACAAGTGCTTCAGTAGGTAGTGAGGCAAGCATTAACAGGGAAATGGTACCCAATGAACCACCTCTAGAAGGACATAGTGTATGCTTTTTAAGCTTTCTTTGGTAATTTAGGTAATGCTATTTAAGGATTACTTTGTATAAAACCATCATAGATAAATAGGCTATATAGCACTATAAAAGACTTTCTTAATGTAAGACTTACCTTGCTGTCAGAATTCAAATAATAAAAAACAAAGCAGAAAATATGTAAGGCATGCTGTTTAATGCTGTGAACAGGTAGGCACAAAACAAAGGCATACATCAAAATGGGAAGCAGCTTCCCACTCACTCTTTCTCACCTCATTTCAAACTTCACTTTAAAGAGATGCACGTGGCTCTGCATACCTTTATCATGCACACAGTTGAATCTAATGTAATGTTAATGCACAGGAAGACAACATGTTAGGCCATGATTAGCTATAGTTAGGTTCTGACTGCAGAGTAAGTAGGTTAGACCCCAGGGGCCCTAAAGACACAGTCTGGCTTCAAACTTCCAAAAGAATTATGACAGAGTTGCAACATCTGCTGCCTGAGAGGAAGACAGACAGTGATGGATAGCCAGGTGTTCTTTGTGTGTGTGCGAACACACTCTGTCCACACTGTGCACATGCTGCATACGCATGTACAACCCAGGAGACAAAACCTGCATACAGTGTGTACAAATCCACATGCACCTACAAGCAGACTGGCTGAGGGACCAGTTAAATAAGCAATGCACACATCTGTGACAGATGACAACTTCTATTTACTGCGACTCACTATTAAACACTGTGCCAAATCCACAAACATGTGGGTGTATGCAAGGCTGTGTGCAGCACACACACACACACACACACACACACACACACACTGTCAAAATTATAGTAGCATGTTTGTGATGGTGGACTGCTTAATATCTATCAACAACTTCCATATGAATGCATTTTCAGCTGAATAAATAATCCCATCAGAAGAGATAAAGATTAATGACATATTTATCATCCAATGACAAGAGCTCCACGCTACACAAAGATCAGTATCGAGATGCCAAATTGTACTTGATGAGATTTCTGAATAGTAGGAAATATAAGCTACTACTACACTGTCAGGAATATTAATACCATATCAAGACATGACATTTATTGAAGTTTCTATATATAAACTTTTCAAAGATGAGCAAATATCTCTGTTGTGAATATGTAAATGTTAACATGAGAAGACAAAAAGAACTGCTTCTCATCAAGACACTATATTTATCATGCATGAAAAACACGCTTTCCAATCAGTGAGTGAGCCTGAATAATAATCTGTCAACAACAGTAATAATAATGTCACCATGTTTACAGTAACTTATGTCATCACTCATGATACACAACATAGTGAGTATAAATCAATGAAGTATATCTAAATATCTGAACAAGCAGCAGCACGAGGGACAGTGTAATCTAGTGTTTGGCTTGGACATATCCCACCACAATCTGTGTACTGAAAAAGCAACAAACGTGGTTTTGTGGTTTACTGCAGACTCATGCAGTGACAGAGGACAAGCTTTTATTTTAAGCTGTGTACTATTATATATTCTTCAGCTTCTTCTCATTTTTTGTTTTTTATCTAATGCTTACAAAATTGTATCCTTACAAAAATGGATTGCTTTATTTTGGTGCCAGACATCAAAATCCCTTTAAAGCTATTCCTCCATGTTTGCATCTCCTCCCTCTTCCACTGCTGGGTTTGGGCTGGGGCTGGGCGAAGGAGATAGGCTGGGTGCTGCAGGGGTCTTGCGCCCAGTGGGGATTGGGGGCAGGATGGGCTTAACATTGGAGCCTGGGCGTCGATCAGAAGAGGGGGACACAGCTGCAGCTAGTTGATCTGCTCCTGGATGGGGATCATGAGGTGTTTGGCCGGATGGCACGTGGTCTGAAATCAATAATCAATCAACAATCTTTAGAACTTCAACAAAGCAGCTTGATTATTTTATCATCAGATGTAATGTTTTGACTACAGATAGCAATAAGACCTGTTATAATCTGTCATGCTTATTTCCAGCTCCTGTCTCTTTAAGCTCACTTTCTTTTGACTGGCTGCCCCTCACCTGGCTACCACAAAAAGACCCCACTGCTTGAAAGCTCTGCCTCCTCATTTCAGACACAACTATTTCAGGTTGTGCCTTTCATGAGTATATAAAGAAATTCGTGCCAAGGTCACATCAGCTTAGCAAATGATTAGAAAAAAGCTGTTAAGAGCAGTCTGAAGCCTGAGCTTTTGGCTCATCAGGATTACTTTTACAAACGCTGATCTCTTTATTCAAAACTTTGGCCACATTTAAAATGAACATCCAATAAAAAAGTACATTTATAACAAAAAGCACATCAGGGACCCTTTAATCTCTATAATGAATGGTTTTAGCTGAAATTAAAAACAGCAAAATATTAAAACCTTACTTAAAATGTTACTTCAGAATAAAATACATAATAAACCACCACTTCATTGGCCTCTAGAAACTGACATTTTTTTTCTTTCTTTACAGAACATGAATAGATGCAGATATATATACGGTACAGATAAAAATAATCCATAATAACCTTTAAGTGTTTCTGAAGCATTTCCTGTGACTGAGATATGTAGCGGTTCCACTAAGCCAGAGAAGGCACCGGCTGAACTGGGCACAGACAAGACTGAGCTGGCACGAGAATCATCTGAGCTGTTTGTCAAATGAAAAAGAGGGGATGGAAGGAAAAACAAAAGCACAGACAGGAGTTTTGGGAAAAGAGAGAGACAAGCAGAGAAAAGGGAGTTCATACAGTGAGAGGTGTAATGGGAGCAACAACACAAACATATGGTTGTTACACAGGTAATAAAACAAAAGTGAAATGACACAAATGAAACAGAAATAAGAGCTTCAAAATGAAACTCAGGCAGAATGTGATGCACTGCTGGGGATACTGACAGTATTTATCAGTAATCTCAATAATGCAATAATAAGTACTCAGATTTTCAGGGTTTTTTTCATGCACCTAGAACCTATACAATGTGCATGTATACAAATGCATACACAAGACTACACAACACCCCATCCGATGAGATACAACACAGTCCTCTGTTACAACATGTAAAATAAGCACACACAGGTAAAGACACATCCCTATTAAGAGCAGTGCCAACATGGAGACAGATGTCTGGAATCCTGCATAGAAATACTGAGAGGGTGAGTAATGCCTACTGTACACACTGGAGGCATGTATTACTCACACTGCGATGACAGAACCTGCAGATTTTCAACAAGTTTGATGAAACCTGCCTTCTGAGGACAAGGGCCCGAAGGGAACAAATTAATTTTGACAGAACACGTTCCTATGCATGTATCTTAAATGACATATTTTGGGAAGGAAAACAATGAACTAAATTGACGACTCCCTTTGCATGCACATCACACTTATTATGGGATATCTGATTAAATACTTATTTGCGCAGTATGCCAGTTTATTGAGTGTAAGTGTACACACAGGGGAGTTAAAAAGCAGCAGACGCATTAAAATCAGAATTTATGAGTGGGTGTATTTGTGTGTGTACATGTGTGTGTCTGTGCATGTGTGGGATGTGTGTTCAGATCTGTCCCAGCATGGCTTGTACCTGTAAACTGAGCTGCATAAAAAAGAACTGATGCTATAAAAACAGGCATCGGGAGTCAAGAATACCACTACTAAGGCCGTTTCCTGTTCCTAAATCTTTAGCACACGATTGTTTTTAATGAAACCACAAGACTTCCTCTGGCTTCTTTCACTTCAAGATAAATCAATAAGCCATTTTTATGAATTTAGAAACCATGCACAGAGTGAAATCTTATCCAACTTTGATCTATGTCACTGTATCTGTTATTTTCATACAGTAACATCTGGTCTTACTTGTACTTACCTGCTGTCCTCACGATAAAGGTTACCAGAATCACCATTATGTACAGATGACGCTGCTGGTTGAGCAGAACTGAGGAAAACAAAAAGTAAGTAATGATCCAGTAATTTTTCTACACCAGTATAATTGCACACACATTACCATGCTAAACAGTCTGCATGAATAAAATATGCAGCCATTCATTCATATCTGGCAACAGGTGTACTTTAGGACAAGTGAGTGGAGTGCACCTCTAACAAGAGCCCATCATATTAACAAACGGTTAGATTCAAATGATTTGGGCACCTGCCACTTCACCCTCAATGTCAAACAATGACTCAAAACAAACCATCAAAGCACAGTTAGGACAAGTGGTCCAATTAAACCAATTTGGCCCAGCTCAAAGTGCCCACTTGAAATTAAGCACTGGAGTGCAGTGGAGTGCGTGCTACTTTTTTGTACCTTTTGAAGAGCTGGCTGTAAACCCCTGGACTCTTCCCCACTATAGCCTCCCTCACCAGCTGCTCACGCTTCCTGATGGAAGCTAGCTCCTGCAGAAAAGAGGGGCAAAGAGGGGACAGAGAAGTCGGTGAGGGAGTGATTAAAAAGAAGAGAAGAAGGGGAGGAAAAATAGATGTAGGAGTGGTTACACTTAGCAATAGGATTACTGTAATTTTCAGAAATTAGAGTCATTCACCTACAGGCTTCATTATCATTACATTTATCATCAGACATCCTGTGACTCACAGTGGAGCTCTTTTGAGGGCTGAGCTCTGCTTGGATCTTGGTAAAATGTGATCTGTAGGAGAGATCTGAGGGGTCCAGACCTCTGGCAGAGTGTGACACAAGTGCAGATCCTGACCTTGACAGGGGTGAGGGTGGCTTCTCTTCTAGATTATGACCTGAGAGAAACAGATACTGTGTATGAACACAGTATTTCTGTAAACAGCATAAAAACAGACTTACTAGACATTTTTTTATTTTGAAACCATCAAATGTAATTTATAACACTCTTCTTTTTTTCTTCTTCTTCTGGCTGCTCCCCTTAGGGGTCGCCACAGCAGATCATCTGTCTCCATCTCCATCCTCCTCTGTAACACTAACCCTCTACATGTCCTCCTTCACTACATTTATGAATCTTCTTTGTAGTCTATTCCTCCTGCGTGGCAGCTCCATATTCAACATCCTTTGCCCAATATATCCACTATCCCTCCTCTGCACATGTCCAAACCATTTCAGCCTCACCTCACTAACTTTGTCTCCAAACCGCTCAACCTGAGCTGTCCCTCTGATATACTCATTTCTAATCCTGTCCATGGTTCAATTTATAACACCATTTGTATTGTAAGGGACATTTAATGATTTAGCAATTATACTTTATAAACCTGAGGGAAAGACTGACAATAACAATTGTTGAAATTAATAGCATTGTAACACAAGTTTTCTGCTTCAGTATTATTATTTTCAGATATTACAAAGCTTCTCCACAACCAATGATGACATTATCCTACGATTTTGCAGTAATACTTCCTGTCAAATGAAAATTAACTTAATTAACACATGTCAAATTGGCTGAGTGCTCCTTGAAATAAAAAAAACAAACAAAACCAGAACACAAATTAACTGCACTTTACAGCCTGTGTCTTGCTTTACAAAACTGGTGTTGTGACACTTTGGGCCTGTTAATGATGATTTGAATAAACAAACACATAGACACCTGTGGAGGTGTTGTCAGGGGAGGCTCTGTTGCTATTCTCTCCCTCCTCCTGCTTCTCTAGCAACAGGTACTCCTTTATTGCCTGCCTCAGCACCTGGTAGGCTTCTTCCCAGTCATCTACTCACACACACACACACACACACACACACACACACACACACACACACACACAAAGAAATCTGGTCCTCAACAGAGCCAACGTATCTCCCCATCAAACAGTAATGGATCAAAAGATATGGGGATGACGACCTTAGTGTAATGAGGTGCAGGCTGGCAGTGAATAAAAGTGATGAGTGCCCGCACTCTCTGTATGTTCATCTCATTAAGAACACCCCTAACATGTCTGAGTGCTTTCATGAGGGAATGATAAACACAGCTATTCTGCAGCTACGTGCCTTTAATACATGTGGTAATTGGATTGAAAGTGTAGTGTATGGATTTTAGTGCAGTGTGCTAATCCATCTAATGCTATATCAATGATAGTGGGACTGCACTAAGCCAGGCCTTTTCAATCTTTGTGAGACACTATAATGATGAACAGAGCAATCTCACCAAAGGCTATTGGTGGTGCATTGTCACAATGTAAAGCTTTTTGTGGACTACAGGAAGAATGACTGCTGCACTGCTGTAGCTAATGGGGATCCTAACAAACTAAAATAAACTAAAATTCAAATTTTCTGTATTACCATGGACTGAAAATGAAGAAACATCTAAATATCTCCCATGGGAATCAGTTAAGTGGATTCATAGCTTCAAATTGGTATTAATGTATTGATATTAATTATGAAAATTAATTGTAAAAATTTAGAACACTTTGTACTGCAATTAAGCATTAAATAGCTAATTATTACAAGACATTTGATTAACCACAGGATGATATTAAAGCCCCATAAAGCCATAAAAAACATTTTAATGAGTATTTCCTTTCAGTACCACAGGGGATAACATTATCGAAGAATCCTGGATGTTGCCTGTTGGTGTTGGCGTAGAGCTCTATACGTGACACTGCTACATCGATCTGTGCTCGGGTGTAGAATCCACGGGTTTTAAGGTGGCCTATGTACTTCTCAACCTGGGTGGGGATGAGCAGGATGTATCGAGGCTCAAAGTAGCTCTTCTTCAGACTGAAAACACCCTGAAAGAATAGACAAAACGCTTGCAGATATGCTACTTATTGCACTCTTATACATGAGTTTTCCATACACATACCTCCAGCTCCATATGCACACAGCAGACCAATCCTTTTCTAGCCACGTCCTCTATGGCATTTCTGGTGAGTCCGTAATTATGCCCCCCATGCTGGATGGTCTGGATAAACTCACCCTGAAAGGAGATTTCCCGTTATGAGGGAAAAGAATGAGAGAACATTTTATTGCCCCACTATTCATCATGTTATCGCAATAGTGAGCTCCTAAAATGGGACATAATATTTGACATACATACACAATCCCAGCATGTTCTGTCAAGATTAACAACCTGCAGCCATTTGCCCACCTGTGAACTGAACCCGCCCTGACCTGGCAGTCAGGCCAAAAAAAAAAAATCTTTTTGTTACTTCTCACACATGACCCCTGACCTTTTGCCAGTCAGAGCAACATAATTTATCACTCTCAAAAAATCCCACAGCCAACAAATCCAAGACATTCAAAACATCAAATAGGAGGCAATTATTGATATTTGTTTAGTGGTTGGAAAAGTTGAAAAACAAATTGTTCCAGCTCTCAAGAAAAAAATTATTTATATAAATTATATATTAAATTACTTATCACTATGTTTCAACTAATTTTACGAGGCCTATTTTGACTAACTAAATGCATGACATTTAAAGTCACTGACTTTTTAAAATCTGCATTAAAAGCAGCAAACTGTCAAACAATCACGTGCAGCCATTAGCAGTAAACAGCATGCCAACAAGAGACTAGAAATCTAATGTCCTCTCTGCCTTTTAGCACTGCATACAGTATGAAATAAATACATTATACACACATTAAGCAACAACACTGAAGAGAAAACTCATTAACTGTGACTCACTACATTTCAAATTACCTTTACAAACAACTTATATAAGATGTACAGCATTTCTTCCAAATCAAGTTTTACTTGTCCCAAAACCTTCCTAAATAAAGCATCTCAATACAATAATTAAAAACATGATTCCATATTACAAGACAACTATTCAGACAAGCACAGCAAAATGTATAATAAGAAGACACCGTCAGCTAATTGGGGTTAATTTTGTAAGAACAGCCACAAGAACCAGACCTCAATAAAGCACATAAGTGGCAAAAGAAGAATGTAGGGAGGAGAAGTGTGGACAAATCAAATAGAGGGAGGAACAGACTGAAAAGTTAACCTCTGTTGGAGAAGACAAAAGGCATCAATACCAGCATCAAAGCCCTTCTTGTGTAAATCACTACCTGACCCAGACCTCTATAAATATTCCCCCACCTCTCCTGCATAACAGGCAGCTTGACAAGAGAAGCAGATGGAAAAGAAATGTGCCCAAAAACCAAAGGACTCCTCTTTTTTCTGACTAAGAGAACTGTAGCTTGTGTATTTAATGAGAGCCAGTTGTGGATCACTTCTTAGGGTGTTTTGAAGTTTTGACCAGTGTCTTCACATTGATGGCTTTCACTTGATTAGCTTTCACTTTTTTTTGTGAGACTAATGATTATTAAATTGAGTTATAGAAGATGCTGTAATAACACATCCTGAAATAAAATTTAATTAACATGGCTATTATACCTTTTCAAAAATGTTCCATTCAACCAGTATTTTCCACTAAATTATTTTAAACAAAATGTCAGCCAGTTAAACTAAAATCATTCAGCCAAGTGAAACTAATTAACACAACTTACTCAACTCATTAAGGCCAATGAATGAAGGCAATTTCAATGTGACTTCAGCAAACGGAAATCTAAAGTAAGTCCAAGAAGATTTAATTATACTGTGGGCATGATTTAAGATACTGATGATTTAATAACTTCAAGCTAACTCACCATGTGAATCATGCTCTGAAAGACCTCCTCACTGACAAAATGGTAATCAAGCCCATTCTCCTCTCCAAAGTACGGCCCCCTTGTGGTGTGACAGATTCTGCAGTGACAGATCCAAATTAGAGAAACAGTTGCAATATGAGGTTGCATGCATCATTTTGAGCCATGTGATTTTTTTGCAAAGTGTAATTACAAAAGAAATCCCAGACCTCTAACAGCTAAAGACAGCTAGTAGGGGGAGAAAGAGCCAGGACAAAACCTCTGGCTTTCCAGATTGTCTAAACCACTAAAGGTGAGAGCCAGGAATATGTCTTCTGCATGTGTGCTGTATGGTGAAACTTCAGTCACTGTAATAATTCAGTGTAAAATTTTTTCTGAAGTTCAGCCAAGACTATCCACGGCAGACTGGATTTGACAGTTGACTCCCAATAATCTACCAATAATATATATTGGTAGATGACCCAATGTGCCTGAGGCAGACTTCTTGAAGAACTGCATGGAGGCTTATGTTATGGATATGTCATTCATTACTGGGATAAAACATTGCAAACCTATATACAAAGCAAAGAGCCTGACTTGGTCTTTTTTACTAAAATGGCTTAGGACATGTCTATAAACTTGAGCCTGTATAAAGAGAGGTTCAAATTTCCATGTTCCCTGTTTCCACTAACAAAACGTATGTGTTTGTTATTAAACAAATATGTAGGACTCTTTTCTTGCATTTGCGCAATATTGCTAAAATTAGAAACATCCTGTCTCAGAGTGATGCTGAAAAGCTAGTTCATGCATTTATTACTTCTAGGCTGGACTATTGTAATTCATTATTATCAGGTTGTCCTAAAAACTCCCTGAAAAGCCTTCAGTTGATCCAAAATGCTGCAGCGAGAGTACTGACAGGGACTAGAAAGAGAGAGCATATTTCTCCCATATTGCCTTCTCTCCATTGGCTCCCTGTTAACACCAGAATCGAATTTAAAATCCTTCTCCTCACAATCAAAATCTTGAATAATCAGGCCCCATCTTATCTTAAAGACTTCATAGTACCATATCACCCCAATAGAGCACTTCACTCTCAGACTGCTGGCTTACTTGTGGTTCCTAGGGTACTTAAAAGTAGAATGGGAGGCAGAGCCTTCAGCTTTCAGGTCCCTCTTCT
>VUQS01028485.1:0-18550 GCA_015108495.1 Heterochromis multidens | reverse complement strand
TAAAAGAAGAAGAAGAGAAAAAAAAAAAAAAACACACATACACACACAAAAAAAAAAAAAAACAAACAAAAAAACTGAATGTAATTGTCAGCTACATGATATTAAAAATCTGTTTGCCACTCGAGGGAAAATCCATCTTGTCTTTGAAGCTGAGCATAAAGTAAATGTCCAGTGTGATAAATCCCACAGCACAAACATTTAATTAACTACATCGTGCCTTCATAACACAAACAAAATATTTGACTGGTAAGTTGATTTTGGTGGAACATCTACTTTATCAATATTAGCGAGAGGAAAAAGGAGAAAAAAATAACAGCTGTCCGTGATGAATTACAGCAACTGCTGGTAGGTTTATACTCAAATTCATGATCACCAAAGGTTAAAACCTAATGACTTTGAAGATCCCCTGACTTTTTCTGTATTGCCATTTTGTTTTCATATTCCTTCAAAAGCTATAAAAATTGAGCTAACTTCAGTTTTGAACCATTGTACTGCTGCTCTGAGTTGTCAGTCCAATAGATAAGTCTTGTAGGAGCCCTGTTCCATCTCCTAGATGGCTCAGTGGACCATACTCACAACTAGAGCCTGACTGATATGATTGATAGAGTTTAAGACCAATACCTATATTTGGTGAATTAAAAATCTGATATATCGGTCAATATTTTTTTTCTTTCAGACACACAAAACGTAAACAGATTTCCCTAATCTTTGTTATGTGTAGTTATTTATGAAAACTTAGTGACAAGTTACAAGTAATGATAATTACTTAGTAATGATAAGATAATGCAGTTTAAAAAAACTTAATGTTATTTCTGTGCCCAGCAATAACATTAAATCTTTTATTGCCACAACAAGTTGTGGATTACTTATTTACACTCTGCTAGACTCTGCTCAGGTGGTTGTTGTGTTTGTGGCGTTCCAAACACATTGCCAACAGAAACGTTACAGAGTGCTCTCTGGTGGACAGATTATGCAACATCAACACTCAGACTGAGGGATGTTTCTCTCGTCTCTTCTTTACTATTTTTAGTTTTCATTTATCAATCTTTATAAATTCCGATATATTGATATACTGCTATATCAGAAAATAGCTAATATCAGCCAATATATTGATATATTGGACGGGCTCTAATCATAACATTAAATGTTGCATTTTCACTATGTTTGGAAAAATAGCAAGAGTCTCCATTTGGCTGTGATGGAGTTAATAGTTGCATTTTGCTGGACTTTTAGCTAGAAAACTGCAGTTCATTTTCCATTATTTTTAAAATTTAATTTTATTTTTGGTTTTGAGTTTGAGCTTTAGGCTCCAGCTCTTTCACAAACCTGAAATGGATAAATGGAAGATAATGGATGGGTGGACGGATGTCTTTCAGATGCTGCTGGTTAGGTTTACATATCTAAACTACTTGTTTATTTTTAAGGCACCAGTATACCCTCAGCATTGGTCGTTTTGTGTGCTGCCGCAATGTCATCACACAGCCACCTCTATTTATGCTCGCCATTAAGGCGCAGGTAGCCACTGCAGTATTCTCCTGAATGATAGGTGTCACCACTCAGACTATACCGCCACATTAGTGCTGATATAAGAAGAGACAAAGTCAAAACCGGAAGTAAAGACATCGCCGAGTGTTTTTTTTTTTCAAAGTTTTTTCCACAAAGTCTCATGTTTTCAACCTTTTGCAACATCTCTGTATAATCTGTGAATCTCTGAGTTTTTGTACTGATATATCATTAAAAACTGACACGATTGTAGACTCGTGTCCTCAACCCAGCTGCGGTGGCAGCACCAAAACATGCCAGGTTACAAAAGTCGAGAGGTGCACGACCGGACAAAACAAAACCAAAATGGCAGTGCGCGCCAGTAGGTGTGACATCAATTTTGTTGCGCGGCGCTGTGCAACAGGGGGTAAGCGGTGAGCATAAAAGCACCCTTAGTCTTATGCATGATGGAAGTTTGGGCAGTCTGTAACATAACTAGTGGGTGGTGGTGGGTGTGTTATGTTAATTCATACTAACATGCTTAACTAAGTAGATGAATCTGGTAACTGTTACCTGGTAATGGATAATATGGATTTGGGTTTGATTTTGACCGCACTTATGATCTGCTTATTTAGTGTGGGCCATTTCTACCATGATATACTTGACAACAGCAGTGTGAAAAAAGGACTGAAATGTTTTTAAAATGATATTTATTTAGCATGTTTTTTATAGCAGACCCTCAGAGTAAAGGTTTAAAAACTACATTCATAATGAGTCTCATGAGGCAGAATTAATGAGTTAGTGAGCTTACTTTAGGCTTAACCCCAGCACTAGTTCTGTTTTAAGCAGGTACAACTCCATAGTAACTGTTCTGATTATAATTATCTTTAAATGCATAAAAAGCTTTTCTTAATCTCACGAGTCAACTCGGGAGAGATGACATCGCCCACCACTCCTTGAAAATGCTGCTGCTTTGGATGCATAAATAGCAAAAAGGGGATTGTAGTTCTTTTTTTCCCTTCCATTTCACTGATGAAAGATAGTTTCTATGATGACTATACCCACTGTGATTAAATGTTTATGTACCTCTTTTATATTCCCTCCAGGAATCTTCTTTGAACCTTGGCAACAGATAAAAAAGAAAAAGTGATCTGCTTATTTATTACTTTGTTATATACATTTGGGGTGTCCTGTTTTTCTTTAGGCAGTTTGTTTGGTTACTATAAGCTTATTGCAAAGTTTTTGTGGATCGCAAAACTGACATTGAGATGCTAAGATTCCAGTGAGTGGGAAAAAATAATATTCAGTAAAAAGGCAGGGTTTAGATCTAGCATTGCACTTTTGTAAAGCCTGTACAATTCAAGATGAACTAGACACCAACTTTTTTTTTTTAATGCATTCAATTTGTCAAAACTGACATCACCAACACCAATATGACTGACACATATTGCAACTCAACTAAAATTATGGTTGATGTTAGTGTTGTGTTTTGCTTATAGTAGTTAAGGCCCCAGTTATAAAAGCCTAGAGACCAGTGAGTGACCCCCTGGCAACCATCTGTCTTTAGGGAAGAATGTGAATTCAGCAACCAGTTGGCAAGTAGTTGTTAGGTGAAACTGGGCACAAAGAGGTATATGGTGCTGCACTGAAAACATCCTTGTGATTGCTTTGGTTGCTAGCAGACTGCCACGGCCACCCGTAGCTTGACTGGAAGATGACAACTTTTCTGCAAATAATTGCCAGCTACTTGACAAGTAGTGTGTGTGCAACATAAACTGAGCATTCTCCATTTCCCGTTGTGTCAAACTTTTCACTACTGCTTGATGAGGTCTCTAGGCCTGTGTGACTGAGTCCTAGTGTACCTTTGAACTACTGGTATCAAGCATAGGTAAAGATGGAGCTATGTATAAAGGTTTTGTGAACTCACTGGACTCAGAAGCACAAATATTGAGGGAAATGTGCTCTATATCAAGAAACATAACACATATGAAAAGACATGTGAATTTTGAAAATGCATGCAAAATAAAAACCCTACCAGAAGTTCTCTGGGACACATAGAGGAGTGATGGGCTGTGTTTGGATAAGCAGCAGAGAGACAGGCTCAGCTATTTTAATTCTTGTACTAAGACTGTTATTACGTGACTTTAGAATTTGTGGTTACACCTAAATGGTTATCTGTCTTGTCTGAAATGTATCAAAATTTAATGAAGTGACAGGCTTAGAATAAAAACAAAAACAGCTTTGGTTCCATCTCTCTGTAATGTTCTGTTTTCATGTAAGGTTTGTTTGGATGTGTTTTCCTTTTTTGTAAGTATTTTTATATATATTGCATTTTTGGATCTGAAGCTATTTTTATCTTAATATTTCACTCATGTATGTTTTGTCCTTTGGGGGCAAAGCAACAAAAAGCTTTAGGCAACTGTCTTCACATGCATTAGTACCGCTCCCCAAAATCTGCCAACAAACCCTGATGTGTAAAATCTCTGGAGTTCTGCTTTCATTTATTTAGTACATTACTTTCCACTTTCATAATTCAGCACACATTTGAAATCACTGTCGGGACTGAGTTTGTATCAAAACATCATGCTACCCTGTTTTCCTTAACTCAGAGCTTAATGGTTTAACCACTCTATGCTTGCATTGTACATTGCCCCCAGTGTGCAGGTTAGCGTTCTATTCTGTGGTTGCGTTGTCAAGATATTTTTAAATGTGATACTGAGGCTATGTGAGTACTGTGATGGGGGTGAAAAGTATTAGAGCAACAAGTACTCAAAAAAAACCCACACACATTTGCTTTGGTGCAACCAAAATAAGTTACTTCCTCCATGTAATTAAATAAAAGCATCATTTAATTTCCTTCAGCACAAAATATCTAATTAGCACCCACATTTCTATATTTTGCTTTCCCTAATATTATGGAGGACTTTATTAGAAAAGGTAGCCCACACATTCGGTTTAATTATGAAACATTTTAAATTTGCCAAAAAGAAACCCCTTCAAAGTGTCTTTCAAATCTGAAAAAAGCTTTCCACCACAGTTCTGTTTTTTTTGTTTCTTTAACCAGGTCCTACAAGCTGTCAGAACACAGGGTTGTCAAAGTGTATATCAACATTTGCACTATAGTTTTTATAAATGTAAATGGTGTGTCTTTATTCTAGAACAGCTATTGGGTAAATCATTTTGTGCCTTTTCATGTTGTGCTTATTGTTTTTTTCTCATAAAATACACGTATGCAATGTTTCTCAACCTTGCAAAAGCACATTTTCAAACAGTTTATCCTGAAGAGTTAAATGTCTCCCATTCTGTAATCAGTGCAGCAGCTCTCCATCTTTCGTTTGGAGGTTTAAAAACTCAGCTCTGAACTACGGCACGTCCCGTCTCCCCACTGAATTGCACCCCTCCATGTACACTGATTTTATCTCAACAAAAATATCCCCTATATCTCTCTTTGAGCCATTTTTTCTAGGGTATTTTATAGTGCTTTCCTTTCCACATGATTATTCAAGGGTCACTGGAGAATTGTCTGTGCACTTATACTACGATATTTCTGGTGAATTATTTGCAATTGCATCCAGAAATTGAAATATGCTGTTATACTTGCTGTAAGCTTCTGTAGACAGCAAAATCACAAAACATTCAAAAAAACAATTAAAGTTTGTACAGTAGAGTCATGAGGCATATTATTATTATTATTATTATTATTATTATTATTATTATTGTTGTTGTTGTTGTTGTACTGCATTCTTTTATATTCTAAATAAAATTAATTAACCAATGATATTAACTTAAGTAATAAGCAAATATCTAATATCATTCAGAACATCAGCTCTTATGATTTTATAGACCTCTTTATGTATTCCAAACAACAACAGTGAAAAGTTACCTTGTGACATCTAACAAGACATCCACACAACATTAGCATGTAATTGGACAGTAACTTCCAGCTAATGCCCATATTTCAGAGTTTAAAAGAACACCCTCATTTGTTTCCTTCTTAAAACTAGTACTGCAGTCAGAACAGCCAGAAGTTGTAGTTTGCTTCAATCTTACTTTCACTATATTTCACCACGATATCATCTCCCTGCGACAAAAAGCAAAGCCCCAATTTGGTGCTTTGTCAGCACATTCTGTATTTACTCAATGCAGGCAGATTTAGAAGGCACAAACACATACACTAGTCCCTATAGACTGACCAGCAACTATATTTTTCCTGTTTTAATCTTTCCTTATCTTAGAGCTATAGAAACAAAATTATAAATATTATTATATTTATATTATTAAATTATAAATTATAAAATTATAAATTAAGATTCTACTGATCATTCTAACTAAATAGATTGAGTTGGTATTGAGATTTAGCGCCACCTTATAATATATTCCAAACTCCATCGTGCTGTCCTTGGACAGTTTTGTGTTGGCTGTTTAAAAAAAAACAAATAAAAAAACCTATAGGCAATGCATCTTAAGAACAACCTCGCTAATAGCTTGGAAAAAAAGTTTGCTCTTTATTTCTGCCTTAAAATATGACCTTATACAATTTATTTTTAAGATCTTTTTATGGTAATTCATTTTCTTTCTTTTTCCATCATTTGAATAGAAAAAAAACAAGAAAAAAGAAGAAGAATGACATTCAAGAATGATTCGTAATGTGCTGCTGCATAACTTAAAGTACAAAACGCAGCAGAAAAGAAAAACAAGAATTCAAGTTATATGATGCCAGTATAACAGCAGTAACAACATCCAGGATGTCAACACACCACAAGAGTAGCAGAGGATAAAACTTGTCCTTTAAGGGCAGCACCCTTATTGTCACTCTTGATTGCCAGTTAAAAGTCTGTGTGATAAAATGTGATTCCTTAATGGCTTAAAACAGCCAGCTACTGCAATGCCTGCACCCACTGCCAGGACAAAATCCTGAAATTAGTTCATAGTTTTAAAACTTTATCAAATATGCTACACATGTAGTCATTTACAGAAATAACAGCTTTAAAAAAAATCTGCATTTCTAGCAATGGGTGTCCTTAAAATATGACAGGTAGACTTCATTCAAACCATAGCTGGGATAGCAAACACATTGCTTAGATTACTTTGGATTCATTTCCACAACCCTTTCTCCTGCCACATATGCTTAGTTTTTTCTGTGCATCTGCATAAAAGACAATTTATATCATCCAAGCTCCATGTCAACGATAATTTATATTGTTTTCTGTTTGTGAATCTATGAATCAAACCGGACTCCCCATCTGATCATAAATTGAGCACTGCAGAAAAAACTAATTTAGCACCACAACAGCTTGGTTTGGAGGACAGTTTGAAGATATGGCCTTGCCGATGGGCTGCAGACCAGTAAAAAAATTAATTAATTAATTTGAAAAAAATGTTTTTGCTGCATTACCATATTTTTGGGCTGGAAAGTCACTGGCTTATCATATTCAGTATTTGACAGGGCACCGAATTGCATTGGAAAACAGCTGCTCAATTAAGCACACAGTTTCTTTAATCAGTGGTTGCTATGGTTTCCCTGGAGTTCTAAGACCCATGTTCCATATGTTGTGTATCAGTAGCATGTGTTATCTAGATGAAATGCCACTGTAAGTCTGAGTGTATATGCATCTACATGTTCCTCCCTCTGCAGACACCCATTTGTGCCAAGCTGCATGTGTGGCTGTTTGTGTTATTAATCCAGAGGTTGTGAGTTTGTACCTCGAGGGAGGAACTCAAAATGCATGACACCTCCTCTTGTGTCTGTTTGAATAAGAGTTGTTTGTCATATGTTCTGCTGTCCAGGACTGCTGTAGGTGACTGCTGCTGCACACTTTGAAGAACAGTGATGTTCAAAAGTTGCATTTATCAGTGACACACTATGTACAAATACCCAGAAATAAAAGAGTATGGAGATAAAGATAAAATAAAAGATTTTCCTTTTCATTCGATATACACTGACATCTGCTCAAGCCAGAAACAGATTCAGGGAATGCATTATTCAGGTGATAGAACACAAGTAGGTAACACTTCATAGCACTGTGCACAATAATGACAAAGAAGTAAAGAAATCCAAAATAATAAGGATGTGAACTGATGACGACTCACCACAGAACAGACTGGGAGATATATCTTATTTATTAATACCATACATATATTGAGAAAATGTAAGTAATGATTGGAAGTTATTCACAAACTATACTTATCCATGAGTTATAAAATAATAAATTGTTCTTGTTTCACCTCTTACTCACTCTTCAGCGAGCACCCAGAAATTTATGTGCCACATTCTAATGTGTAAATATCTTTCAGAGCACCTGGAGGCCAGACTGAACCCCTGCCTTGTCCTCAGATGAGTTACAGCCGAGATAAAATCAAAACAAACTGCGTGTTTCTGTGGCCTTTGTCAAGTCTGAGTTTATCAGTGGGAAGCTATTTTCAAAGTGCAGACAAATTTGGAAATATCAGCTTAAAAGTCAAGGAAGTACTACATGTAAGATCTGACACTTTCTTCCCACATGAAAGACAGCTCTGGCAAATTGTTTACCAAGGAAATGGAAAGTGCTGCAAAAACAACTGAAGAGTTCACAGCTGGCTTCCATTATTGAACTTACAGTGTTTTTTTTTTGTTTTTTCTCATTGATCCAATTCAACTGTAATTGAAATGTATTTACTGGTAACGAATGGCCACTTGAAGGTAAACATTACAGATACTGATATTTTACAACACGATAGATCAAAACATTGTCTGACTACAGCATGTGCATACCAATTTGTTGGATCCTGAGGGTATAGTAATGAGCTCCTGAGAGGCCATTCCAGTCTTACCTTAAGAAAGCACACATAAAAAGATAAAGCGAAAGTGAACTCAGAAAACAGCTTAAACAATTTAACAGCACATGCTCAGCATTTAGAAAAAAAATAAATGCTTCAAAGTGAGAAAACCAAATGCAGAAGTAGCAAAACACAGCAGTCTTTGTAGAACACATCTGTTTCATTCTCTAAATTCAAGTGAAGGGCTTGCATTTTTCTGCCACATTTTAAGGATGTTATGAAGCACCGCTACTTTAAATGTGGACTCCAAAGCCTCTGAATTAGGTGGGAGGACTGAGCCCTGGGGTTGACTGCCACAGTAATGGAATGATTTGGCTTGAACAAGTACTCTATTATGGTAATACAAGACCAACTCCTCATAACTAGGATGGTCATTACCATTAATAATACATACAGTACACAGTATAACAGTTTAATATGGATGTTGGCAGGACAACTAAAGCCAAAGTTACTTAAAGAGGACACAAACAAGCAATACTCAGTGGCATGTGTTTCTGTTACAGATGGATTTGTCATTTGTGGAAGCTGTTATTACAGCCTACAGTTACATGTTGACATTAAGCAGCCTCTAGTGGCCATGTGAGAAATTGAGACTGTAATTCTGTTCAGTATGGATTGCTTTTGTTGATTTTGCTGCTCTGATAAGGGTAGCTATTGTTGGACAAAGCTGTTTCCATCCCATCACACAGGTTTTGAGGGGAAGTGGATTCCACATACACTGCAGTCTGCTTGTTTCACTCCGCTGTTTGCTGCAGGGACCATTGCAAGGATTTAAAACTACAGTCACGATTTACTGTATAACCTGACAGCAGCCACAGAGTGCCCAGGGGAGAGGCTAAGCGGGCTGAATGAAGATAAATAGCAAACTGAAGCTTAAGTAGCTTCAGTTAAAGGCGAATACCTCACAATTCTGTTACTTAAGAATTTAATTCATCTGGCCAGAGGCAAAGCAGTTTGTCATAATGAATAATATCTCCTATAGCTAGAAAAAAAAAAAGATGATTATTCTCTTCCAAAACTTCCAGGCCTCACCAATGCACTGTGCAGCTTTAATGAGAAGTAATTTGCAAAAGTCTCATTTGATTGTAAAAGCTGTTATCGGTGTCAGTCTTGTAATAAATTTCTCAGTTCAAATCCTGATTTTCAAATCCTCGAATCCTGGTTTTACATTTTAATAACATTAGTAAATACTTTCTTAGTCCCCTGTTTTTTTTGAAAGAGAGTTGCTGATAATAATAGTGAGTGACAAACCATTTTTTTCATCATGAACCAAACAAAATACTTTTGAGAGACTTTGTACAAACTTGTTATCTCCCTGGTTTTTACATAGAGCTACCTGTGCAGAACTAACATGCTCTGAACACTTCCAGGAAACCAAGACAATTGCTGTTGTAATGAGCACTAACCCCTAGACTCCTACTGTAGACTCCTACTGTACCACAGGAACAAGCTCAGTGGTCAAGCAGAACTTATTTGATTTACTTGATCACCAGTTTTTTTCTTCTTTAGCCTGCTAAGCTACAAAAGACCAAGCTCCTGTTGAACGACAATTAGAGTACATGACTGTCAGGCCCAGATGTGAAATCACTGGGGTGCAAAGCTGGTTCATAGAAAATGCAAAAACAGGGTACCACGGTTAGCGATGCATATTCCATTCAGATCAGTTAGATTGGGAGTTTACCAAAAGCTGATGCAACAGGCTGGCAAAGTTGGTTGTAAGAGTTTTTGCTGTTTGATGCTAAAAATACGAACAGCTGGAAACTGGAGGCAGGTCATAATGGGACAACTAGAATGCAGGAACAAACAGTCAAATCAGAAAACACATTTAGGTTGAGGTTACAGGCAAATGGAGCACTGAGAAAGGTCTGTACTGCTAGAGCATGCACTCACTGGCCACATCATTAGGTGTACCCGTTGAACTGTTCATTAACGCAAATATCTAATCAGCCAATTGTATGGCAGCAACTCAGTGCATTTAGGCATGTAGTCAAGATGACATGCTGAAGTTCAAACTGAGCATCAGAATGGGGAAGAAAGGTGACTTTGAACATGGCATCGTTGTTGTTGCCAGACAAGCTGGTCTGTATTTCAGAAACTGCTGATTTACTGGGATTTTCCCACACAAACATCTCTGGGGTTTACAGAGAATGGTCAGAAAAAGAAAAAATACCCAGTGAGTGACAGTTCTCTGGGTTAAAATGCCGTGTTGATGCCAGAGGTAAGAGGAGACTGCTTGTGGCTGTTAGGAAGGCAACAGTAACTCAAATAACCAGTCGTTAACTACCAAGGCATTGCTACATGCACAACAAGTTGAACATTGAAGCAAATGGACTACAACAGCAGAAAACCACACCAGGTGCCGCTCTTGTCAGCTAGGAACTTTTGAAAATTGGAAAAATGTTTCCTGGTCTGTTAAGTCTCAATTACTGCTGCGACATTCAGATGGCAGAGTCAGAATTTGGTGTGAACAGCCAAAAGCATGAAAAGCATGTATCTATCCTGTTTTGTATCAACGGTTCAGGCTGCTGGTTGTGGTGTAATGGGGTGGGAGATATTTTTTTGGCACACTTTGGGCCCATTAGTAAAAACTGAGAATTCTTTAAATGCCTACCTGAGTATTGTTGTTGACCATGTCCATCCCTTTATGACCACAGTGTACCCATCTTCTAATGGCTGCTTCCAGCAAGATAATGCACCATGTCACAAAGCTCAAATCATCTCAAACTGGTTTCTTGAACATGACAATGAGTTCACTGTACTCAAACGGCCTCCACAGTCACCAGATCTCAGTCTAATCGAGCACCTTTGGAATGTGGTGGAATGGGAGAGTCACATCATATATGTGCAGCCAACAACTGCAGCAACTGTGTGATGCTATCATGTCAATGTGGACCATCCATATGCCTATCTGATGACCCACTCACTGAGTAGCACAGTTAAGCAGTCGCCAGCCACACACATTAATGGCAGGTCTCCCTTTGATGATCTGTGCACTTGGTGAAATTGCTAGGTATTTACTTTAGTGACCTGGAAAATAGGCCCCAGGGATCTGTTAATTTCACATGCTAGAACAACCTGTAAGAACCATTAAAAATATGTAATTGTAATACACATGTCCTAACCATTACTGTTAAATAAAGAAGCCAAAAGGTGAATGTCCACAACTTAGACTTTAAATGAGGATAGGATATTTATTGAAGTAATTAAGCAGGGGCAAATCATCAAACTCAATCAAGTTACAGAAAAATCATTAAAAACCATCCATCCATTCTCTTCCACTTATCCAATTCAGGGTCGTGGGAGGGCTGGAGCCTATCCCAGCTGCCATAGGGCGAAAGGCAGGGTACACCCTGGACAGGTTGCCAGTCTGTCACAGGGCTAACACAGAGAGAGAGAGACAACCATTCACACCTATGGGCAATTTAGAATCACCAATTAACCTAACCCCTCTAACTGCATGTTTTTGGACTGTGGGAGGAAGCCGGAGTACCCGGAGAGAACCCACGCAAACACGGGGAGAACATGCAAACTCCACACAGAAAGGCCCCGGCCAGATGGTGGAGTTGAACCCAGGACCTTCTTGCTGTGAGGCAACAGTGCTAACCACCAAGCCACCGTGCTGCCAGTTTGTTTAAATCACTTCATAAATCCCTGAGACTAATTATAAGAACCGAAATGGGATACCTACCACTAAATTTGGAGAGAGACAGGTGAGAGGATCATTGCCTGGCCAAAAACTTCCATAGCAATTCGGTCCACATTCCTCTAGTTCCCCCAAAGTCCATAATCCAGCACAGCAAAGTGAGCAGAGAAGAAATGACTTGTAAATCCAATTTTTAGATCGCAGTTTGGCCATGGTTGGTCCTCCGGTACTCCTCATTTTATACGTAATGCAACTGAGATCCTTTGGTATAATCCCTTCTTCAAGATGATCCGTCTGCTCATGGCGAGCTCCGGAGGAATGCCAGAGTGATCAATACAAGCACATTGGCTGACTAGTGACAAATGCTGGTTGAAGAATGGGATACCAGCCCACAGCAGCGTGTGACCAAGCTGCTGACCAGCATGAGGAGGAGGTGCCAGGTTGTTGTGGCTGTGTATGGTTCTTCCACATGCTACTGAGGCCCCTGTTTGTTAAATGAATAAACTGTTAAATTGCCATATGTCTTGCTTCTGCAGACTAATAGCAGAATAAGCTGTTTGGCATTGGCAGAGAAGATTTGGTAAGTTTTTAATGGGCGCAGCCCACATACTCAACTTTGCTGCTCAACCCACAAATGCATTTTCCTTACAAATGTGGCACCATTTAAGGGGAAATAAACAGGCTTTCCAATGGTATAAGATTTATTGCCAAGAAGCATTGTTACAACAAAGAAATTTCCTTACCTGGCTCAGTATTTACCAGATAGAATTAGCACATTTGTAATGTTGAGCCTACATTTGTCACAAAGCAAAAGAAAAAAATCTTTGCCACTACTATAGAATCTTTTCTCATGGCACTTTAAGCTACTGCACACTGTTCTGGTGTCTAATAAATTTTCAAACACATACATGGTACTCAAACCTAACCCTAATTTCAGTACCTCATAAAACACCTGAAACAGTGCATCATCATTCTCACAGCCCCTTGCATTTTTTTAGGGAAAGGCTGTATACCCACTGAGCCAGAGGCACTGCTGGTGGGAAATGAACCTTGTATTTTCCATAGCGAGTAAGAATTTCCCTCCAGCACTGCCTGTGCATCTAATGTCATATTTAATCTATCTTGTCAAACCTTGTAATCATAAATCAAAAGCCATATTTTCATTGGCTGACATTACAATTTTTGTGTTTGGGCAGCAAGATAACTTGAACAAATTTGTAAATACAGCATGCAGCTTATAATAGCCCGATTATTATTCAGATTTTTGTGAGAATTTCAAATAATATCCTCTCCATTACCCACATGAATCTCTTGCATTTTTGTTTAGCATAAAATTTCACACCAACTTAATCTATTAAACACTCCATTGACAACAGAATGCTGTCTATTTATGTTATTTGGAATTTGCAATATTGCTCCACCCAAATATAAGCCTGCTCATTGGTAGCTGATTTTTTGACATGGCTTTATTTAGGTGTGGCTGTGCCATTTGCAATCATTGAGGCAGGCACACATGTTCCTTGGCAGCAGGGGGGCATCACACAAACAGCTCATCAGCCAGGCTGCAGGAAGTGTGCTGTCTTTGTTGCCACGCGTCTTTGTTCATGCATGGCAGTGTGACATGTGGTGCAGCAGAAGAGGCATTTCTCTGGCAAATCGGGATGACAGGTGAAAACCTTGCAGTGGTGGGTCATAAATTATAGAGTTGATGCAACTTAACTGAATGTGTCCTTGGAGTTATTGACATAGGCATGAATATTTCAAAGGTGTGTGTGAGCACTGAACAAGTGATGTAGATTTGTTCAGTGGTGTGGAAGTGTGGACAAGGAAAAGGATAACATGTGGCTAGCGTGATCAAGTTTTATTCATGCATATCTTACTGGAAAGGGGGTCCTAGAAAGCAGCCAAAAATGATTATGATAATTATGAGAGAAGAAGGAAGATAAGGTAGATGATAAAAGAGACAAATTACTTTTAAATACCAGATACAATGTCAGTGCACTCATAATTGCTGGTGTTGCATGTAATTTCTAAATAATTGCCTGAATTAGTAATTAAAGAGAAGGATTGAGAAGAAATTCTGCGCTGAAAGGGAAAGGCTTTTGAGAGTGACATACAGAAGCAGAAATGGGATAGGGATAGAAGAAGAACAAACTGCAGGGAGCTGTCAGGAGCACCGATGAGGGCAAAAAAAGAAGGAAGGGTGGAGAGAAACTGAATTGAACTGGATGGGGTGGAAGAATGGAGGAAGGGAGAAAAAGTGCCAACTATTACATTAGAAAAATAAACAATAGAATCAAGCACAGAGTAAGGGAATAATAAAATAAATAAAGGAAAACCCTCCTGAAAACATTTAGACATGTATTACACAGGTATTATAGGGAGGAAGAGAGAGCAATCGGGAGAAAAAACATGGTGAAATTTTAAATTTCTACCAGTTATTGTTTTCCTTTATTTGAAGTCATGGTGGAGAATGTGAGTTAGAAAGGAAGAAAAAGCAGTCAGGGTAAAAAAAAAAAAAAAAAAAAAAAAAAAAAATAGAAAAGAAAAAAAAAAAAAAAAAAAAAAAAAAAAAAAGGTAAGGGAAAAAAAAAAAAAAAAAAAAAAAAAAAAAAGTGAGAATGAATGCAGTGAGAGCAATGGACAAGTTCTGTCTTTGTGCTTCATTTTATGTCTTCTTTTCTTCCATTTCTTTCTGTCACTGTCCTTGAAACAGAGAGGTAACTTTCAGTACTGGCTGGGAAAGACAAAAGAAACAACAAAGAAAAGGACAAAACATCAGACACGCCACTCATACGTCATAACTTTACTTATAGACAAATACAGGGATGTCTACAAAGCCTTGTGAACAGTATTGTATGCTGAGGGACATATCCTGTATTACATAAACACATGTTGCTGAGTGTACTCCTACACAAAAGCACGCACTTTGCACATGCATCTGTCTTTGTCAGTCTTTTTGTTTAGGTTTTTGTCTCTTCCTTGTGTTTTCATCTAATCTGCCCTTCTTTCAGATTGCCTCTCTGTCCCTTCCTCTAACTTTATCTTGTCTTTCATCCTCTCTTGGATTTTCTCCCAAAACAAGCCCCTTGCTTTTTAAATGGTGCTTTTATTTGGCTCTGTCTCTGTCCCTCTATTTCTCAACATGGCTTTTGTCCTGCTGCAAAGATCCATTCATTTTATTTCTATGAAAAACCCACACCAGGACAGTTGTCAGAGCAGATTACTCACGTTATGCTATCTGTGGATAGCTATTTCTCTTTTATTTCTTGGTTTCTTGTAGTGCCAACCACCCACAGAAAGGGTTAGGTACAAGCATAAATACCACCAATGAAATACAGACAGGCATTTAAATAGAGAGGAATACAATGCGAACACTGGGAGTTGTGTTTATTATTTATTTCAGCTTTATTTATCCCAGCAAATGAATAATTCCCACCTCCAAATCATCTTGTTGAAGGCACTTTGACAGTGTTAAAGGGACAAAACACAGACGTCAATAAATTCAGTGTGACTCTTACAGATTCTCAGTAGGACTGAACCTGCTAACCATATGGAAATATACATATCAAGTTTCATATCACACACATTTACTAAGAATCTGGTTTAAATGCCATATATATTACTTGCACATTTAAAATATAGAATATATATTTTTTTTTTTTCTCCTAAATAGTATTTTATTTTAAATGTACAAGACATTTATTATAATATGTGGGATAGTTAAAACAAAAGAAACAAACAGAAATAATAAGATAGTGGAAACACAATGAGAGGAAATGATAAAATTAATTAATTTTTGGTAGATTAAAAATTTCATACCACTTGATGATAATAAAATATGAAGCTTAGCTAAACCAGGTTATTATCTTGGTGTTTAAATAAAATCCATCACCTCTAGAAATTGTGATTGTCATCTGAACATCCAATTAGGTCCATGAGTTTTTGGAAAATTTTGTCATTTTGCTCTGTACACCACCACAGTGTATTTTAAAAATAAAAGTAAAATACATTGTTTTACACAGCCATTGTTTTACATAGTTGCCCATTTTCAGAGGCTCAAAAGGCCTTTACTGCAGCCACCGTCAGATGCTGCTTGTGGCTGCAGTAACATCCTGGCAGAGCATCTCAAGGGAGGAAGCACAGCATTTGGTGATGTCCAGGTTCTAAACCTCAGGAAGTCATTGGCTGTAAAAGATTTTCATCCAAGTATTAAAGTATAAATACAATTATAAAAAAAAAAAACTAAATGGGACTAAATATAAAAATGGCTGAAATTCCTAAACAGGTAGCATAACACAGTTGTTAAACCCCTTGATTTAAAGTCTGCACTTCAATCACATCTTTATGATTTAAATTCAGTGCAGTAGTGTACAGATCCCAAATTACAAAAATAAAATCATAACAATATTATTATTAATAATAATAATAATTATTATTATTATTATTATTGTTGTTGTTGTTGTTATAATTATTATTATTAGTAGTAGTAGTAGTATAAAAGAAATGTGTTTGGGTTTGTTTCTTTTCATTGTCAATAATTAGAAAATCTACTCATAAAACAGTAATGACGCTAACATCCTCCCTACATACAGCTTCACTCCACTGTGTCTATATAAACAGTACAGGAACCAATATTAAAGAATCAACATTAAGTTGAAGGTCAGCTATGTTTTGACAGGACTCAGAGCCTAACATAGACACAATGCTATGAAAATATATCTGTTCCACTAGATTAGAGGGATAACTGAGAAATACATCATACAGCCGTGGTTGCAGTTCAGTGAGGCTTTCCTTGGGCACAACGATTCTTTGTGTTAATGGTAACACCTGCTTACTGACATACTGGAATTGACAATGTTTCTCATAAAGTCTTCATCTAGGTATGGCATTTGCATGTTATCCCTGTGCCTGCTTAATTTTCCTCTGGGAACCCCTTCAAAAGCATCCATGTTAGGTTCATTTTGATTCTAAAATGGTGTGGATGTCAGTGTGTGTCTCTGTGTTGGTCCTGTGAGGGACTGGCAACCTGCCCAGGGTGTAAACCAGCTCTCACTGGGATAGGTTCCAGCCACCCAGCAACTCTAGCAAGAATAGAGGTTAAGAAAATAAATGGATCTTAAATTAGCATGTTAGAATGCTAATTAGCGCTAAACACAAAATACAGCCGAGGCTGTTGGAATTTCATCTTTCAAGTATTTTGGTCATAAACCTTAGAACTTATTATCTATATATTTTACCTGTGCCTAACCCTAACCTAATGAAGCTCAATGAGGAATCACTAATTTGCCTGCTTTCCCGGGTGTTTGGCCGATAGTCTGTTCTTTACATTGCTTCAGCTTTCCCATGCTGTCAAATTCAATACTGCCCATCATTACTCTAGTCCAATCATCTTCTTGCCCGTCTTCTTTGAGCCAATCAGCCACTACTCTGTGTTCTTTAAACCTCAATGCTCTTCTGTCATTCTCCCTTTCAGGCTCCAATTCATGCAGCCCCTTCTCCTCCCCATCTCCACCTCACCCGAGTCACTCAGAGCTCCACCCATGCATCTCCGTCCATCTTCATCTTCACCACCACCAGCATCTAAACTCTTGGGGGTCCTGTCCTAAATCCTGTCACCGCTGGGATTCCGTTCTGCAACGATGGGTCATCAGAGTCTAATTGTCAAATAGATTAATTAATTTCTCTGTCACAATAAATCATGTTCAATTCTTCCAAATGATCTCTCCTTATTGAACTAGTATGAAGAAAATGTAAACAGCATTTGAAAGTTACCTCACAATTTCCACTGTTCGGCCTTCTTTCCAGCCCTGTTCATTTCATATTCATTTAACTCAGGGGTTCTTGTATTCAGTACTCACCTGCAATTCCGGGCTGGTCCGCTCCTTCGAAGCAAGGATTTGCATTCACTTAAGTTCAGAGACTCACCTGCCTGGACTTCCAGAAAATTCCCAACCGGCTAACCTCCCCATTGCTGCTTTCCCAGCCTGATCAAGTAGGGGCTACAAATTAAATTCAGACAATAACTCCCTCCAAATCTCTGGCTTCAAGAGCTAACCACCTTTTTCTTTCTGACAGATGCCTGCCCCAGAGCTGTGAACCCATTCCCACCAGTGAACTCCTGCGTTGCATTAAACCTTTTGTTCATTCTCTAGTTTGTGCGACAACAAACCTTGTTAAACTGAGCAATGTGCGTGAGTCTGGGTCTTGCTTCAGAGTCCTTAGTAAATTAGCTCCTGCACTGGTTATGACAGGTTGGACTTGATGGATGATTGTGATTTATTTTAATATGTTCCTATTTTGGAAAATAAACTTAAACCTCTGAATCCTGAGCCTGAAGGCTGGATGCAGTCTTTTCCCCCATTGAGCTTCATGGAAGAGGGGCAGCAACCCAGTGGGACCCTGAAACTGACAACCATACACACTATTACCAACAAATACCTCAATCTGGCAGATAATACAAACTGGACTTCAGTCTCTTTACATCAGTTTTGCAGTGTTTTCTAAGCCCATTGGGGAGGTTATGAGTCTTTGGAGCTTTTCATGGGATATGTTAAAGCAGTGTTTTCTCAGTTTTAATACTTTTTTTTTTTTTTTTTTTTAACCCTG
>VUQS01028484.1:0-11876 GCA_015108495.1 Heterochromis multidens | reverse complement strand
GGTTTTTTTTTCCCAAATTTGAGCTGGCACACTGGACTTCTCTGAGAAGTCAGAAATTAATCAAGCACAACGTTCAACCACTGAAACTAATTTTTCTGTTCAAGAATGTAAGTAAATAACTGTAATTTGGCATCTTAATCAACAAATAATAATGTGCTTTACAATTTTTCTCTGCTTTTTTGTGCAACAGTAAATTTGAATATTCATAGATAACAACAATAATTATATTTTAGCATCAAAAAATATCATTTCGATTTAAGAGCCTGTGGATTCTGGTGGATTAACCATTACAGAAACATAAAAAGTGATTTTGGTAATTACTAATACTGTTAATTTAGGGCAGCTGTGGCATAAACCTCACATTTGGGTGATGGTCTAATAAATTTGTTAAACACTATATGCTACACTGTGCTGAGAAAACTTATTGTCACTAATGTTTGAAATGCTTAGTCACGAGTTAAAAGATTTTTGAAAATAAAGCCATTTTAACAGTGCCTGTGGATGAAAATGAAGAAATAAAAGAAGTGTGCTTTAACCTGCTTATAATACAATACTATCATGAACACTGCAAAGGGTTAAAGCCACTACAATAAGCACAGCTGTCAGCATTTTAAACACGTCCCTGCATGAAACATGAAAAATGTGTAATGATTATGGAGTTAATCCAGAAAGGCCATTACTACCCTCTTCAAGCTACAGCAAATGACGTTAACATTTGGAACGGGATCATAAAAAAAAAAAAAATGTTGCGCTGCAGTGGCTGGCGGCCATTTGTACGTGTGATGTTCCAGTTCCAACAGGAACTTGCACACAAACATGTAAACACACCAAAACTGTTCCCAGAAAATAAAATGAAGACTATTTGTGTGGTTGTTCTTTTTTTTGGTAACATATCAGCAACATCTTATCTTATCAGCAGCTGGTGCCACACTATGGTCAAAACACGCATCTTCACTTGTACTCTAAATGTAGCTGCTCTCTCTTTCTGGAGTATTAGATGTTTTGAATTCAAGATCTTTGACTTGCTTCTTCTTTTATAACTGCTTCTGCAGTGTTTGGAATACTGTGTGCCTAAATGGATTTTCAGTACAAAGAAGTGGTGTATCATTGCAGAGAAAAACACCTCTTTATATGTAAGTCAGCCATCCAGACAGAAGTAAGCGGTATGAGGACCTTTGCCAGTCAGCGAAAAACAAATCTACAGGTTTAACATAGGTTAACAGAATAAGAAAAAAAATAACATTACTACTTATGCATTCAGAGTTTCTCCCGTGTTTCTTCTGTTTCGAAAATTAAAAGTGCTATACTACAGTGGTATACAGTATTAAAAAGTAATCCCAATATTTGTACACTCTCCTTTAAATTAATTAAATAAAACGCGAGCTGCATTAGTCTGACATTAAAGCAAAGTCTGGTTTGGTCTATTTTTAATGACTCCACATGACGCCTGACCTTTTGTTTATTGTGCCTTTTCAGCATAAACACAGGCTTCTGAAAGACATTTGGGAGAAAAGTTGTGTTTCTTTTTCAAATTCATATGACTCTGCAGGGATCCTTCAGGTAAAAGCAATGGCTGGAGTGAAAAGAAAATGTGGGGGGAAAAGGACAAACAAAACATCAATGACATTTAGGAATTTATGCATGCGGTTTTCAGAACCTACAGTACAAATATAATCAGAAAAGTGGAACAAGCTCGGACAGCTTGTAACAATATCACCAGGGCTTAGGGTAAAATGTGCAAAAAATGTGATAAAGGCTCAGTCTCCCCTGACCCCTCATGTTTACTAGTTTGTAAGTGAGGTGCTTGATCTATTATCATTACATGTTCACAACAGCAGCAGCGTTTGATTGCGTATAAGAGCAAAAAACATGATTTCCCAGTGTTATTGCCCTTTGGTAGCCCTGAATATTTCAACCCATTCTTAGGGGATATGCATGCAAACATGTTTGATACTTAGGAAATCATTTAGCGTGGTAATATAATAGATGCAAACAGATGAATATAATCAAAATGCATCTGCCATATTTCCAATCAACAGGAAGCTTATTTCTTTCCATGAAGAAGTTCATACACATGAGAGATTACACTTCTTTGCTCATTTGTTGTCTTAATCCAGTGGAAATTGTTCTTTTGTAAACAGGTATGCTTGTTTATTTTCAAACACATCACATTACTGGCATGTTCACCTGTCTGCAATCACCCCCTTGTCACACTGAACCAAGTTTGTGACAAAGCTACGACTCAGACAGAGTAATATGTGATGCGGTTAGTAGCTGCTGGATTTATCAGAAAACAGATAAAAAAAATACAGCTTAATGATTCACTGTTACATATAAAGACATCGACTCTTCAGTCATCATTATGAACCTACTGTAATCAAGTGTAGTGTAACTTGCTTTTTATTTGATATGCTCAGCGATAAAACCACAAAAACAATGATGTTTTCACTTTTATGATGGCACTCAAAATGACAAATAGCTTTAGATAGATAAAAGTAAAGTAACACCATGTGCCTGCTGCATTGCAAAGTATGAGCGAAAGAATGCCATACTGGACAGATTAAGAGTCAGTGATAGATTTTTCAATATCATATGAGGAGCTGAAAGAAGGGGGGGTGAGGTAGATCTTTCCATATAGCATGACTTATAGTGAAGAGGTCATACTTCATTTGATTCATATCCTGCAGCTGCTGAAGGCATTTAGGAGGAGTTTAGATTTTTCTCTGATGTCCCACTGAGACAAATAGTGAAACTGCATTTTCATAATGAAGTTCAGAGTGTAGATGATGTAAACCAGGAATACTCTGCTTTGCCTAGGGGCCACTTTTGCAAAATGGCAGGAGGCCAGGAGCCCGTTAATAAATAATATTTACCCAACAAAATGAATAAATAGTAAAAGTCCCATTACTCACCTTTCTTTCTTATTTTCAAATACCTCAAGCCATAAACTACATTAACTTATCACAACAAATTGACTAGGCTTATGTGGCTGATAAATATTATATTTTACTGCATTTGACAGCTACTTATGCATTTTAATTGCTAATGCTTTGAAAGAGTTCATAGAAAATTAACCATATCTGGAACCCCTTCAATCAATTTTTGAGAGATTTAATAAATAAGCCGGCATGGGATGATTTAGGATGCGAACCATTGGCTGATTATCACTGATATGGACATCATTTTTGGTCAGTGGAGATTTTCACCATTTACTATAAAGGTGAATGACTTATACATGTTCTGGTATAGTAATAATAAAAAGCAGTGTTTCTCCAGCCTGTGATTCTTCTATTGTTTCCAATAAGTAAATGGAAACATTACTTTAACTAATTAAAAATCAGCAATTACAACAATTTATCTAAAATAGAAAAGGACCCCACGGTGTCATTAACAAAAACAAAAAAAAAAGGTGTCCAGTTAGTAAATGGTCTAAATAAACAGCTAAAAAATGATAACTAGATAACTAGATTAGTTGTAATGCTAAAAAGTGTTTTAATAGCAACAGGCAAAAAAGTTAAAATGCTAAAATTATCGATCACGTCACGGAAAAATGGTTACATTTTTATCTCAGTCTTACTATAATACACCAAGTCTCTAATTGTCTGCTAACTCCTCCTACACGATTAAACTTGGCACACATGTGTATCTTAAGCTCTTAAACGTTCTTATCTAGATCAAATATCATGATACATACACCTATCAATGGGCTAAAATTACCCATTGGTAGGTATTTAAAAAAAAAAAAACCTTATGAAAGCCTTGCATCATTTTAATTTCTCGACTGTAACATTATGTAACATGTATATCCACAAAACTTAAATATTAATTTTATAAAATAACATTTATAAAAGTAAAGCAAGATGTCGGCATGGGCATGTACTAGTGTAATTACTGCATGGCTCAAAAACTCATGTTCTACATCCAAATCCCCAAACTGACCAGAACAATGTTCAATAATATATAATAATATATGATTAATCGTAATATTTGAAACCAATTTAAAATCAAAACAAATAAACACATTTGCAACACGGCTGGTGGTTTTGAAGAAGGGGTACTAGAGAAAATAACTATTAAACTAAAAACTAAAAAAAAATAAAAAATAAAAAATTCACATCAAGCATTTGAGCTGCAACATTAGTTCATTAATTGATTATTTGATTGGCATCTATTTATCTATCTCTTATGATAAATGAATCTGACATGATTGCATTCAGAGTAAAGAAAGAATAAATAAATAAATATGATTGAAAAGGGCTTTTGGAGGCAGTGATTGAAATATTTTCAATCTTTGTTGACATTTCACTAAATGACTAATAAAAATGATTTACATTTACCCTTTCATATTATCTGCAATAATACTATACTAAATAAAGTTAAGAGCCACAAGATGAAGTTTTGTTCTATGATCATAAACAATACAGAGTCAGTTTATTGTTTTTTTCTGATTCACTATAAGAGAAAAAAAAAAAGAAGCAAAGGTTGGACAAAAAAAAAAAAGAAAACGAACCTGCTACTTGCTGGTTATGAGACGCTGCATTAAGTTAATTATAAAGACCATTTGAATTTATCCCTCTGTGAAAAAAATGTGTTGTGAGGATCCAAGCATGGTAAAGCAGCTCTGCTGTGAAAGCCTGAAATTGCATTTACTGCAGTTGTCACAGCAGTCTCAAAGTCAGAGCCAAAGGCTGAGTACACACTGTTCACTGAGAAGATCTTCACAAAGCACACAACTTTACAGAGGACATTTTTACATTTCCTGAGGCAGCTTTCTTTCTATACAGCTGACATCAGTTTGGAAGGAAAATACGCTTGTTTTCATTTTTCAGTGTGAAGACATTCATCTGAGTGTACTAATGTAAAAGATCATCAAGTTCTGACTGTTTAACCTGAGAAACTGGAACACAAGAAGCAAATATATCATCAATCAGAGCAGTAAGCGCTGGCAAACAATAAAAGACAAATGCAGCATGGAAAGTTATTTCTACTGAAAGTCTAGACCATTTTGTCACAATAATCATTGTTAGCCCTCCACCTAAACAGGCCAGCTCTACAATAGCTATGGCAGGAGTGGGCTAAGTCCATCAGAATGGGTGTCTTGCCCACCCAATCAGACTTTAAGAAAAAAATGTTTGTTCTTCTTCAGCCAATGCAAAAAGAGGCATAGAAAAATGAGTACCATATCAAACTTTTGACTGTGTGGGCACCCTAAAGCTTGCAAACAAAGTCTTACACTGCACGCCCTCTTAACATGATCTGTTTAACATACAAATGTAATTCAGAGGAAGCAGAGAGCTGTCCTTTCAAACGTGGAGATATTCAAGTATGTACTCAGGTCAAGGCAGCAAGTAAAGCGCACACAGATGAACCAGCTCCAATAAAAATAAAAAGATTAATTAATTTAAAAGAAATCACATACTTTAATGGATATCAAACGAGTCATATGTTGTTTAATGTATTTTTATTTCATTTTATAGTACCTGCTTACCAGTTGTAGCAGCTTTTGTGCTGGTAGCGTGTTGTGATGCTCTCTCGCCTCTGGTTAAGCTAACACGTTTAAACCTAAAGACATAAAATTACTCACACAGTTTTGTTGCTAAAAACTGTCGTTACTTTTCTAACTTTTGTGTCTGAGATTTTCCCTTATGTGTAATTTTTCTAAATATCTGCAGGATGCTGAGAAAGAACCTGTGTGCATGCATTAGCTTTTCAATTTGATGTGTGTTATGATGTTAAAATGTTCAAATATTCTTGTGTCCTTTTATGGAGCCTGCCTCTCTTCAAACTCCAAAATAAGCTGTGCTGCTCTTTTAGGGAATAAATGTGCAGATTCCTGCAGGAATTGTAGTTCTTCAGCCTGTGAGAACCCATCATACGGCTACTACAAGCTGGCTGGAACAAATTAAGGCTCTAAAGATTAGTTTAGTCAAGATTTTATGTATTATGCTTATTTTTTACATCTCAGAGAGAGAAGATACCATCACTTGAACAGGGCCTGAAACTACAAACCCGGGATACTTGGGATACTTGTCGGCTGCTCTAACTTCCGGTTTTTGTCTCACTCAAGTTGCTCACTTATTATTTCTAGCTGCCCACCATAACACAGCAGGCTAGAGTCAGCCCTGCCATCTACTATTAGGCTGCCTACATATCAGGCAGCTGTAGAGATGCAGGCTCATATGACTTATCTTACAACATTGCTCACAAATACTGTATTGTGAATGACTTACCAAAGGCACAATCTGTCATCTACATGCAAACCACCACCAAACATTAAAATGCAAGATTTAAAACAGCTATTGCCTCTCAAATAATTTATCGGTGTGTTTATGTAGGAAAAGGTGAAATGTTTTTCAAAGCTTTAAAAAGAAATCGCTTACAAAGGCAATATCTGTAAAACCACAGCATGTAATAGGCAAAGATTTCTTAATGAGGTAAACTAAGCAGCCTCTTTAACACTGGTATAAAGAAACAATAAGCACTTTATTTATGCCGACTAGTGATCTCCATTGCAAAATGTAGAGCTTATTATTAACAACAAAAAGAGCAAAAAAAGGGAGCTGGAATTTTGTCAAAACTGTCCTCTAATTAACTTGAGAAAGAGTTATTCAATGCACATTCCTCAGCTCAATTAAATTAATCTACTGTACATGAACAGGCTGTTTGATTAATGAGCGCTGAATATTTTCATCTAACAATTCGGGCAATCTAAGCAATTATTTAAATTATTTTAATCAGGACAACTGTAGCAGGAGGTCTTTGTTGATGATAAAATAATTAAGAACTCCCTTGGACTTGCACCTGAAGGAAATGTGCCCTAGTTTAACTTGTCTGTTTCAGATGCAAACCAACAACAGAAAATGAGGAACAGTTGACAGAAATCAAGCAAACACATGCGATTCTGAGATCATGAACCAGCTTGATGGATGTTCAACGCTAATATAATCAGCAACATGTCACTGCAATGTTGCCTAAATGCTGCCAGATAAACTAAATATAAAACTAAATACACCTAAATATGAGATCTTGTCAGTGTTACTTCTCTTGGATGAGTATCACTGCGCAGAATGATGTATGTTCAATGCTTAAGGCCATTGTTGAAATCTATTGAAAGTTGAATGATTTCAAGCTAAATTAAAATCTGTTTAATCTTTGTACCTGCAAAAAGTGTATGATATTATTACCTAGTTTATCCCTGGTTCAAGTGCCAACTTAAATTAAATAGTACATGCCCATGCTACAGTATTGCTTGGCCTGGTCATGCTTTTGGCCATGGAATTAAAATGATGTGATGCTTTTCTAAAGGTATGTGGGTCCAAAAATACAAAAAGAAAAAGGTAGCACATTGCTAGGTTGTTGCTGGGCAACATGTATGATTTAGTCTTTGAGGATATAAATGAGACGCTACTGTCATGAGATTAAAACGATAGAATGCTTTCATAAGGGGGTATAGGTGCATTAAGGCAAAAAAACAGGCCACTTTATCCTGTGGCTGTCAGGCAATCTGATGGTGTCATAACACAGTATATCATGCATAACTGAAGTTTTGTGGCTATATGTTACATGTGGCTGTCATGAAATAAATATTACACAGTGCTTTTATAAGGTGTTATAGGTGCATAAATGTTAAAAAATATTATTTTATCCTGTTGATTTGTGGTTGCTGGGCAACATGATGGCATCCTAATATCTGATATAGATATGGACCTTCAGGGACCTAAGATATACCTTTGTGACAAGTTTGGTTGCTCAACTCTTTATCATGTAGGAGGAGTTGGCAGACGAAACAAAAACACAGACAGAGATTTTGTGTATTACAATAAGATGTATTGCAGCTTACATTGCTCATGCAATGAACTTTCAGTCTTCTTTTATCAAGTTAAAAATTTTAAAACAAATGTATTTGCTTTATTTTAAAATAAATGTGTATAAGAAACCCAAATCACCTCTCTATTATGAACTTAGTATGTGGGCACGATAATGTGGGCATGAATTGTTGGCAGCTCTCATTAGAAAGTGACATTGAACTTCTTATTTGAAAACAAAATTTACTCGTTTTTAGCTTTAACTTCTAATGGCATCATTAAAGAAGATGCTCTATGATATCAGAGATAATCAGCAGTAAGTGAGCTATTAGGCCTTTCATGATCACTAGCACAACACTTTATATAGTTTACCGAGTCTGCACCTAAAATGATAAACATTCACCAGTGAGATGTGAACAGAAATTTTAATTCTTCAGTATTATAGAAAAAAGAAATATCTAAGTGAGAGTCTCAATGCTGAGTATAATCTCAAGCAACATAATGGGGCCAAAAAGCAGGACTGGAGGGAGAGAACAATTCCTTTCTTTGTGAGCTCACCGTGTTTTAATTATCTGTCTAGCACTGGCACTTTGAAGTGGCCTTGAGTTAATGAAGCATTTTAAAACCTCTTACACTAAACGATGAGAAAAAAAAGATTCCCTCTGACAGACAGTTCTGTCCTTTTGTTAGTTTGCCTCTGGATAAATCTTTACAAAAGTAATAGGCGAAGCATACTTAAGTAATTCAAACCTTTGACTTATGAGATGTTGATATAATTATTATTAACTAAAGATGCATTTTTTTTTTTAACTCAAACATCAATTTGGTACAGGCACAATACAATTTCCTAAACCCAAAACTGAGGCCTTCAAATTGCTTGTTTTCATCTTTGCTTTCCTATTACTGAAGACAAAGATGCAGAAAACTGGAGACCCAGGTATTCATCATTCCACAATAAGACAAACGGTCTACAGATGGAAGAAATTCAGGACTTTTACTACTTTCCCTGGAAGAACAACAAGAGCTCCACTTGCAGTTCTAAGAGAGATGCAAAAGAACCCAAAGAGGGCAACAGCAAAATACAAAAAAAATCTCTACAATTTTGTAAAACTTGCTGCTGCTAATGCTGCTAAAAAGCCAAATATCTAACAGAGGATGAAGAGTAGAGCAGCTGAAATCCTACAGCAGCAGCAGCAGCAGCAGCAGTAGTTTGTCTCCTCAGTTCTCAAACACTTAGGAGACAGGAAAAATACCTGCACATGCACACCAAAAAAGTGAGGCAGGTGCTGGGCTGAAAAACATATCAATACATGAAAATAATCAACATTGCAACACTGCAGAACTCCAGTTTTGCCTATTACTGCACCTTGGTAGTGTGAAATGTTTCGAGCATATCTGCTCTTCATCAAATCAAATTCAAGATGAACATAATTTCTCCAAAAAAATACTAAGTTTTGGCATTCAATATGTTCTTTGTACTTTTTTTTAGTAAGTATAGCTTAAGTTTAAATGATTTGCAAATCACTGCATTCTGCACTGAGAATAAAATCCTAGTAATTCCAAAAGTTTCAAAGTTTTTCTTGCAAAAGTAAAAAAAAAAAAAAGACAGAAAAGACCCGTTGCTGAAGCCAAAGCATAAATGGCAAAGTTATTATAATGATGATGTGAACTTTGCTAACATCCAGCAGTCGAGAAAGAACAGCTTGCCTAAATGTCCACTATCCTCGAGGACCTCAGTATTCTCTGCAGAGGCAAACGGGAAAACAAGTTTTGTTTCTGCCTGTGAGACATTAATATCCTAATTGTTTCCCCATGTGGACCAACAGCATCGTTAAGTAAGAAGACATCAAGCATCAAAGCTGGGCGGTGTTGTGCAATCATTGGAAATTGAGCAATGACAAGAAAACGTATAAAACTGAATATCCGGGGAGGGAATTCAAATGAGAAAAGAACCAAAGTTTTGACTAATACAGAAAAACAGGGATGCGGGAAAAGCTGGATGACTGTCATTCCCTGGTGTTTTTCCTCTATCAGATCAAAGATGAGAGGGCTAAGACATTTAACCAACTGAAACTTATTCTTAATGATGACAGACGACTGTGTCTACATATGTGCGTGTGTGTGTGAGTGTGTGTTGTAGACATTCTGCTGCGTTTTATGATATCCACATGGGATATTTTACTCCCTTTCTAAAATGCCTTACAGGGTCAAGTGCCACTAAAGCCTTTTATCGATCAGGATGAACAGTTCTCCTCAGAAAAATATTGCATTTTGCCAGGGGAAACATTTTACCAGCCTCCACTTATCTCATATTTGCAATTCCAACATAACATAGCGCCCTTACTATTGAACGCAAAATCACCCAAGTGCTTCAGTCTAGCAGTTTCCAAGCAACCCTACTGCAAGTGTGCACCACAGAAACAAACAATAGCTACTGGCTCCCTCATTTCTTCTAAATAGCCACAGCCTGCACTGCAGGCAAAGGATTTCACGTGGCTCAACAAATTCTCTGGTTTTCTGGATCAGGGCCCACCTCTGATGGATAATCTAGATGATTATTAGGTTTCCCTCCATGTCCATTGGGTGATTTATTGAGTAGCACAATTTTGGTTAGCATTCTAAGCTAATTTTGTAGTGGGTAGTGGAGGAGCTATGTGTCTGCAGCTGCAGACGCCCGAGAAGATGGCTCTCTCACTAAACAAAAACAAAAAAATTAAAAACCCCAAAACATTTACTTCCCTGTGTGATTAAAAACAAACAAAAAAAATCTACAAAATCTTCACATTTGAATGGTCGGCACTGTCATCTCACAGCAAGAACGTCCTGGGTCTGAATCTGTCAGCCAGCTGGGGCTTTTCTGTATGGAGTTTGCATGTTCTCCCTTTGCCTGCGTGGGATCCCTCTGGTTACTCTGGTTTCCTCCCACAGTCCAAAGACATGGATGTTAGGTGAATTGGTGATTCTAAATTAGCTGTAGGGTGTATACTTGTCTGTCTCTCTGTGTTTACTCTGTGATGGACTGGTGAGGACGTATGACAGCTGGGATAGTGCCCAGCCCTCACACAACCCTGGACTGGACAGTCTTGCCTTTGGGTTTTTGAACCAACAGCAAGTTTAGCTTCCAAGCCTTTCAGATGATTAAAAGTAACAGTTAAAAAGAAAAACCGCAAACTTGTGTCTGCAGACAAAAGAGCGTAATAACTTTTAAATGATATTCCCCAGAAAAAAAAAAATCCATTAACTGAAAGGTGCAGCAAACTCTGACAACTTTGTAATTATGTAATAACACTTGTCATGAAGGAAGCATCAAGCTGGGAGTTGAAAAGTGATCTCTCAGTTGAAGTGTCTCAATCTATCGTGATTGACTGCTTACTCCTCTCCAATCCATTCCACAGAGATTTATGGCCAAGTGGAATGGACTGGCTGCCAGGCAATTACTGTCAAGTGGATCCTATTGCACCTCTTTGTCACTCTAATACTAGAAATTTGGTTCTCATTAGATGAATGTCAAATGGAATTAGGGCCTTAATTTATTTTGTGTGACATCGCCCAGCCTCTCTAAGCCCATCTCTGACAACTTCTTTTCCCACAGCTGCTGGTCTCTTCACCTTCTTTGGGATGGCAAAACAACCATGTTACAGGAAGAAAAAGCTTTGCTTGACACACTTTGACACAAATTAAAGAGGACCTATTATGCTTATTTCCAGCTCTATATTCTTGGACTTCTACAGTAGCTTTACATGATTCATAATTCAAAATAATCCTTATTTATCTTATACTGGGCCTTAGTACAGGGTGGGCCATTTATATGGATACACCGTAATAACATGGGAATGGTTGGTGATATTAAAGTCCTGTTTGTGGCACATTAGTATATGTGAGGGGGCAAACTCCCCAAGATGGGTGGTGACCATGGTGGCCATTTAGAAGTCGGCCATCTTGGATACAACTTTTGTTTTTTCAATAGGAAGAGGGCCATGTGACACATCAAACTTATTGGTAATGTCACAAGAAAAACAATGGTGTGCTTGGTTCCAACGTAACTTTATTCTTTCATGAGTTATTTACAAG
>VUQS01028483.1:0-11971 GCA_015108495.1 Heterochromis multidens | reverse complement strand
AATTTGACCCAACTTAAAAAAAAAAAAAAAAAAACATGTTTTCTTTATGTTTATTTACTTCTCTAAGACCATTTGTTCTCATATACACATATGAATTGGACACAATATTTTATTTTATTTTATTTTATTTTGCAAGGTTAAATATTATTTTTAAAAGAGCATCTTGAATATTTGAGTAAACTCACACGATTATGGCACAAAGACAAAATGTTCAGTGTAGTACTGAAAAAGAGACAGTCTTTCATAAACATAACAAAGCTACTACTATCTGTACTAACTGTTAATAAACTAACCTTGTCCCTATAGGAATCTTCTGTGATATTACCTGACCAATTCTAGCTGAATGGGCTTTTTTGGGTGGGGACATTGAATGGAAAGATGTTGCAGCAATTTAAGTATGGGATAAATATGTGGTTTTTGAACATTAAAGCATATAAATTTATTCTCATAGAAATCTCCAATACATAAATAAATAAAAGAGCCCATAAATTAGTACAATATGGGCAATTTAAGAATAAACTGAAAAAAATTAAAACTGTCACAAAATTTGAAAATGAATCAATGAAGAAATACACAGTGGAGATCATTTTAGCACTCAAATTGTCACCTTGGAGCTTTAGCTCTACTTCATGATACAAGGATGCTGCATCTGGATTCAGGATTAGAAACAGCTCTTTAACCTGAATACTAAGTGGGGAATTTTCTATCTGGATTAGTAGTAATTATATGCTTGACACAAACATATTATGATTATGTCAAGCAACGTATTATTAGTTCAATAACAGCCAAACAAACACTGAACGTGTGTGTGTGTGTGTTGGAGCAAAAATCACTTTACACACACACACACATTGTTGGGAAAAAATATGCCCCTATGAGGTAAATCATTTCTTTTATGAAGTTAAGACTTACATTTAGGTTAATTTTAGGGCAAGCCTTCAGGTAACAAATGTGGTGTACAGTGTCCTTACAAGAGATGAAAAAAAACTTGTGAAAAACCAAAGAATGTGTTGCTGTGTGTGTAAGCTCAGGGTCAGTCACCAAATCCCTTCAGGTCTGTGCATGCATTTGTGTGTGGTTATGTACAAGGTTTATCTGCCTTGAGCCAGTACATATGTTCCCACAAGGTTAGTCAGGATAGAAAAATACTTAAGCACAGCACAAGGATGTGCGAGTCTGTGTGAAGTGCAAGTGTGTGTTCTCCCTGTGGCCCATCCATGACCCTGTAGCCTGTCTGTCCTCTGTGTATTTTAATCTATCATCACTCCTTTCACTGTCATCCCATATGCCCGGCCTCATTCTTCACTGCCGTCTGTCTCTCTGAATACATCTCTTGGAATCGGCCAGGCCTTTTCCCCTCCCGCTGTTCACAAGTGCTCCCACATGCTTTTCTCTCATCTTCTTTACCCGTTTTCCGACTGCCCTGACATTGTTGCTTGTTCTTTCTCTCCACTGAATAGATATTTTAAAACATTTTTTTTGCTTTTTAGCTGTATCTGTATATCAATGTTTTTCCTCTATTTCCTCTTTCTCTCCATGTCTTTTCACTCATTCGCTGTTTTCGGCTCTGTTTCATTCTCCATTTCTCTCCCCCTCTCTCTGTCCGACTCTTGGACGCCTCCAGCAGCAGACGACAGGCGGCCTCGTAGTGTGGAATGGAGGGATTTTAACATCTGAAGGTCTCTTGGTCTCACAAAGAGATTGCGCCACTACAAAACACAGAGTAATGACTGCCACTTTAAATTTTAGCACTCCCTGGATTTTTTTTCTCCTGTAGCAAGCAGTTTCTTATTTTCTCTCACCTGTGTCATTGCTCCTAACTTGTCTTTCCCTACTGCAGCCTCACTTTGCAGCATGCGGCAGTCTGACCCTTTAGTAACTTTTGGTAAGGGTAACAGCAACCAAAATCCATTTTGTTTCTTTATCTAGTCATTTTGTTTACTGACATTTGAGAGATGTATCCTTGAAATTCCTGCCTCCGCTGTAATACAATAAATCAAAATAGCATTTTCAATCTGCGGTGCTTACAGCATAGAAAAATACCTAGAGCTGTAACGATTAGTCAGTTAGTTGATTGATAACAATTGGGGCACATTTCATTTAAGTAGTAATTCACTTAATTGTTTGTCATGTTTAAAGTGAGCATTGCAGATTTGTTTCTTTTACTGTTTATCATTTTTGAAATTTTGTAGCTTTTCGAAGATGTGGGTGGAAGTAAATTGGATATGCTTTAAATGGGGACTGGTCAAACTGGAAGGTGTATTACTTGAAAATGCACTTCAGGAAAATTATACCAACAATTTTTAGGGTTTTCATTTCAACATTTCTGAGAAATTATTAGTTATAATTGATTAACTGTTGACAACTGCGAGAATGTGCAAAAGACTTGAGTCACCCCTCATTTCTTCATATTTTGCTAGGAAAATTGGAAATCGGTGCAGCATTGCACTGGCAATGTGTGCTGAAAAATGCATGCCTAAAAAATGAAGCCGTTACCAATCAGACGTTTTCCAGATGAAATGAAGATGTACCTCTCTCCTGACCTCCTTCATACATACTGACGATGATCCATCCATCCATTTTCAACCACTTCCGGGTTCGGGTCACGGGGGCAGCAGTCTAAGCAGAGAAGCCCTGAGTTCCCTCACCCTGGCGACCTCTTCCAGCTTATCCGGGGGGGATACAGAGTCATTCCCAAGCCAGCTGAGAGATATAATCTCTCCAGCAAATTTGCTACTGGTTTTTAGTTCAGGTCTTGTCTAATTTGGCATACCTCAGCCTTTTCTCCCTGCTTCCCTTCCTTAAGAATGGCTTCTTGACAGCCACCCTTCCACTGAGACCATTTCTGATGAGGCTTCAGCGAACAGTAGATGTATCAGCTGAATGGCCAGATGCATCTCTCAAGTCTCAAGTTGCACACAGTGCTGAGATATACCAAGTTTTTGGCTAATAGCTCTTTGGGAATCAGCTTGTTGGTGGAAAAAATACTATTTTATGCCTGTCAAAAAGTGTTATCTTTGGCATTTTTGATGGCTTCAACTAAAGAAATGGAAACAAATTATGTGTTTTTACAACAAGCTGCTAGTAACACAGTACCTAAAGATACAATTGCTATGTTTTCTGTTATGTTTAGACACAACACTGGTTCATCCCTTGAGTTAGGTGCTTTTTTATGTTTGAATGTTTCATAGGTCAGTGTTAAGTCCTCTGAAAATGATCAGGTACAAGCACTGTACTAAAAATGAAAGAAAAATGTAGGCAATGTTCAAAGAAAAAGTTTAAAAGACCTTCATAAAGCCTGGAGAGCTATTGTTCAAGACCATGTTAAAAATATTACAAGAAGGTCTCCAATATAAAGCCAAATATAAAGAAATAAGGGGTGGCTCAAGACTTTTGCACAGTACTATATAACTATAGAGTGATTCTCAGGAAAAATAAGTAGTTGTCTTTCTCATTTTATGCTCTCTTCCTCTTTTCTTCCCGACATTCCTTTCATCTTGTTTCTGCTGGCTGCTGTTTTGCTGAAACTGCTTCTATCCATTATTACGTCTCCTTTTCCTTTCTGTTTTAAATTTATACCACCTTTGTCTGTCTGGTTGTGTTTCACCCCTCATACTGTTTTATGATCATCATATACTGCCTTTTCCTCTCAAAGAGTGATGGAGGAGAAGAGGTGAGTGGAGTGCAGAATGATGGAGGAGAAGACTGTGGAGATATGCAGTGGTTGTGATAAATGAATACAGTCTAAGGCATTAAGAAGACTGTTCTTCATTATTAAACTGACACAATAAGCACTGGCTGTACATAAATGCAGTTATGAAATATTCTTGCTGACAGATACAGTTAAGAAATGCTCTCCCGACAAACAGACACATTACAAATAACACCTGCAGCAACATACTGCCACAACAAGTACAACCTCATCACTCTCCCAGCTATTGCTCATCTTTGCTTTTTCTTGTCAGCAAACCCTCCTTACGTGGGCATTTATTGTATCTCTCAACAAACAACAGTTGCACCTTAAAACACAAAAGAACACAAACTACACTCGGAAACCTTTTTCATACTAACGTGTACATATTTATTCTTAAGAGTCATTTTGATATGAAGACATTGCATCCTTTAACCTTTAGAAATCCCAAACTGATCCAAACAAGATTTGTAGCCTTGTCCTTTTCAAATGTCTTGCTGTAAGCCAGGTGTGATTTTACCACAAAGACAGCAACAACACAACATTTGAACCTTCACTACCTATAAAAGTAGTTTATGTGTGTTTTACCCTAGGAGGTATTGACAGAAAATTTCCTAAGTTTTGTCAATATTATTTTTTTCTTATAGATTTAAGTTGAGAAAGCTAAAATAAAGCAACAGGCTCAGATAATTTTATAAACCATCGAACTTAGTTGAACTGAAGTTGAGAGACTGAACAAAAGATGTTAAAGCCCCCTAAAGGTTTATCATGTTTTTCCAAAACATATTTAAAGCATTCATTTTGTTTACTATACTATCCTAATGTGTGTGTTATCCAGATGTCAATGAGCCTATGTTTCACTCATAATCTTGTTTTATTTTTAGTAATTTTGTTAAGACCTATTTTTCTAATTCAGATCTCCAGATCCCTGATTTTGTTAATCTCCTTGTTCTAAATACTAATTTTTAGGTAATTTGCCTTTTCTTCCATCTTTATGCTGTATACCCGCTGTTCTTCTTTCAAACCTTGTTTTCAATCTCCTGTTCTTTTAGAACCCTGATGTTGTGTGAAGATTGGACGCTGCCAGTTGGGTGAAGCTGGTGAAACCTCTGATGAATAAAGGCCCTATAGCTCATGTTCCTGTATCTCCTGTTTACTGTACCCATTAATTTGTCTCCATGAATACCGCAGGGTTATAGACCTGTACTTTCTGGTTTACATTCAAGTGCTTATCCTGGTTCGCATTTCTGGATTGGACAACTGTGTCAAGGCCTGGTGTCTGCTTGGCCAGCTGCTGCAGGATCTGGCTGTCAGTGCGACATACCAATCAATTTTCATGGAAGAGCATTGTTTTTACTTTATAACATCCGCAGCAGTGTTGAAGTGGGGACGTAAAAAGACATATGGATATGTCTCAACGTAAGAATGGACAAAAACTTCAGCATGTGGGGCAACAACATGCATGGACAGAAATGGCTGAACAGCAAGCAAGCTGAATGCATAGATAATCACACTCAGCCTGGAAGTACAATGTGATAGACTGCACAACAATTAAAAAATAATAATAACTAAAAAAGCTTCTGGATGGGTCTGTTTTGGGCATGAACATATGCTGCTTTCTTGGCTTCAAGTGGCTCATCACTATTTATCCCCGTGGAATAAAATAATTCAATTAAATTGAACCGAGCAAAGCTGATCCTAGGCTGAACTGGAGATGGACATTAACTCACCAGACCCTGATATTTCTTAATAAGAATTTTATCCTTGGAAAGCACAAAGTACATAATAAAACTTGAATTGAATGAGTTTGACTTAGTCAGAACTGAAAAACCTGGACCCAGCAGGACCTTAACTAGAACTGTACAGTGATCAGTGATCTGATGCTGATTAAACTGTTCCAGATTACCAAGGACTGGTTTCGATCTAGTCTGTGTATTCCACAGTTCTGGCCCCTATGTCTTCTGCTTTCCACTGGATGGGACAGGTGAGGACCTGGTGGACCTTTACCAACCTCCCTCACGTCTCTCCTCACCCCCTTAAACAGGTGAGTAATTTGTTAATTAGCCCATTAACCTAGCCAAAGTAGGAGCAAAATGAGAAGTTCTTGAGCCCAAAGACCCAGGCTCATTAATTAGTGTGACATATGGTAGGCCACCAGCAGTCACCTTAGCCATCCACAGTCCTGCCCCTCAGTTTAAGACACACTTAGATTCTGCAGTGTCTCCTCCTGCAGTGAGTAGTCTGTAACCTAATGAGGGCAATGCTTTAATGAGTGCCTATCTAATTGCTGTCAGCTAGACAATTAGAGAACTACCCTAGTTAAATGATCTGCTTTCTTAACACTCTCCTATGGTAATATCACAGCAGGCGACAGGAAATGCATCCCCAGCCTGTTTGTTTCTTGGTCTTATACCATCTGACTCACTCCTTATCTCATATGCCTCACTCCCTCTGTCCATCAGATCACTTTTTTTCCCTTCCTGCCTGAGGCAGTGATTGAATACTGGTGGAGAATATAATATGCTGGAGGAGGATATGGTTATGAGTGAACAGCACAGCCCCGGGGATGGACTTTGCCTGTACAAGAGGGGGGGTCAGCAATATCTGCTTAGTCAGTACAGAGGATGATGTCTGATGCTGCAGAACTCATCTAGTGCTCAGGCTAAAAAGAGATCTTCACTTACAGATTAAAGTTATCTTCTTATTAGAGGTAATCAAAACCATATTCTTTTGTCGTTGCCCTTTTTTGAAATCTCATTCCCAACTGCATGAAGGGCTGTTGATCTACATTTGACAGAAAATTGCAAAAGAAGTGCTTGTTTTACTTTAAGTGGCTGTAAATGAAAAACAGCAGAGATTAGAATGGTCATGCACCTCAATTATTCTCAATGAAAGTGTATCTCTCCCCACGTAATTTGGATTTCCCTTTGCCATGTAGTGACACTGGCACCCATACTGTTTCAAATGAATTTTAATCAAATGGTAGTTTTAGTGTTCTCTGTTGGCCACAGATGGAAACACTGCTTTAATAACTTGCTTATAAGAGATTCATAATTTTACAAAGAGCATTTTATCAACTAGACTTAATTTAACTGATGCAATTACTGTGTTTACACAAAAATGGGCAATTTAAGGCCATGGTGTAATTGCCATGAAATACAAACAGAATTATTTGTTCTCATAATTTAGGGGCATTTACCTTTACTGTTAACAAACAATAATTTTCTTTAACAGCAGTTCTGTGTAGAGCATAATCTGATTAATTGTTTTTGAAATGTGTTTATGTAGGGAAATTAGCTCAATGTGGGGCATATGGCTTGGTATCAAAAGAAAAATAATATTCAGAGAAACTGGCTTGATTGTGGGGAAATATAGCGCAATAAATAAGCATAAAATATTAAATGACCATCCAGAGACTTGTTAGCTTAATAATAATAAGACTTTTTCCTTGTGATAAGTAACTAAAAGTAACTTTTGAAGCGAATATATCTAAAAATAAGGTAACAAGGTATCTGATACGAGTTAGGGAATGAGTTAAGGCAAAAAATTATCCATTGACAACACCCTTTTGTGCTACTATGTAACATTAAAGGGATGTAAAATGTAATAGGAAACTTGTGATTTCTGCTGTGTTCTGACTGGGCAGCACAACAAAGATGTTATTTTCTTCTGGTAAGTGATGGTTATGAGATGTTGCAGGGACAACCAGTAATGATGGTGTCTCCAGCTTTAATTTGCATTTCAATTACAAAGTGACACAGACACCTTCATTGTTCATTCAGTAATGGCAACAGCAATGAATCAATCAGTCAGTGTTCTTGGTCTGGCACACAAACACAAGAACCAAAGTGGCTGTTAAGGGCACTTCAATCTCAGTTAACAGTTTTTATACACCTATGACTGTAGTAATTGTCTATGTGTGTCTATGTGAACTCAGGAAGACATGACCAGTATGAGTGTGATTGCAGAGGCGGTCAGATATCAGAAATTGTTTACACCAATAAGCATCTCCTCTGAATGTTGATGCTGATCATTTTCTACAGAAAGAGAGAGAGAAAATAAGACAAGACTAAAAAGTGAGCATTTCTCTTCTTTGATCTTGCAACTAGCCTTTAGAGTCCTTGGTTGAAGTTCTTTTTATTTTGTACATTCACATAAAATCGTTGAATGGATCATGAATGCAAGTGTGACAACTTCATTTGTTAGTGTGTGATGAATTAGGTAAATTGAATCATGTCACTGTAATAGCTGCAATGACATAAAGTGTATTCATGTCATCCCAACTTTTTTGAAGAGCCAAATGTTGCACACTAGCAACACTGACACTAGCAGACCCTCCTCTAATCATAATAATTAGCAATTAGCACATTGTTATTAAAAACACAGTGATGGATTTTTGTAATCACCTCTTCAGACTGCAAAGTATTAGCTCAAAATTGCATTGGTTGGTCTGTTGTATTGTTGTATAATCCAACATGATTGATAACAGATTTATGTAATGCTTTAACTGACGTGTCAAACTGATTTATGGCATTGTTTTTTTTCTTATGTGACAGGAGTGGATGCAGTCCTTAACAAGTTCAATGAGTTCAGATTGGTACATCATGCTACATAAATATAGCATTTATCCCTTTTCCAAAAAGATTGTTCAGCAGGGAAAAAAATGCTTCACTAAGAAATCCAGTCATAAAAGTGAATGAAGCTTGCTAGATTCTGCACACACACTAATGATGATGAACGACTGATGCAGTTTGTTACCTCCTCCCTAATACTATTTATTACTCTTTCCTGCAAATGAAATTATACATTCCTTTATAGCTAAGGTTAAGGGCTGGGGTCACTGTAGCTTGCTAAGATCCTATTATCTTGAATGAATTCTGTTTTTGCCATATTAAAAATATACAGTCATGTATAAGAGAAAGTATACCCTCTTTCAATTCTAAGGTTTAACATGTCAGGACATAATAAAATCATCTGGTCCTTACCTGAGGGGTATACTATGAAGGAAGTTCAACATGGCCAGGCTTTCTTTGCATTAGCTGGTTCAACAAAAAACCTAAAATGGTACCACAGCAACAGTTACCAGTTTTCTCTGTTAAGCCGGGCTTTCTGCTTCAGGCTCTGTGTGCTCACATAAGGGGTGTCGCAGGTGTCATATGACTCTTCTTCCGCACGAAATGATCCCTATGAGAACCACCTACTCCAATCAGAGATGTTATCAGGCAATGACGGTGATAGAATAATGATAAATCTATAAAGAGCATCAAAACTATAACAGTAAAATGCAACACTGTTTCAAATTAGAAATGAATACTGCAGAAAATCAGTAATCAGTAAACACAGTGGTAAAATAAACATTTTAATTCCAGTTAATTATTTTAACACTGAGTGCACTCTCAGTGCTGCTGTTTATTTCTAAGGTGACAGCTGGATATTCAAGCTCTGAAACTTTAAACTGGAAAAAAATGAACATAAAAGGTTACTGTCCCATAGCCTAATAAAGGAGACATGGAAGATGCTTTAGTTTATCTGTAGATCAAAGTGAAATTAATTTTAATGATTTAATAGTTGTTCTTGGTGTGTGTTCTGTGTTCTAGTAGCTGCAATTCCAAAAGTGTAAAAGAGACAGCAGCTTGATTCTATACTTAGAATCAAGTATAAAAACATTTATAAATTTTCTGCACCACCAAATGAATGCATGCAAATTCCAGTGACAGTGCAATTCACAGCACTGCTTCAACTTTATTTTTGGCCTTAGTACGGTACAGCTTAACAAGTTGAACATATAAAATGCATTCCCCCAGCAGAGAATCTATAATGCACTTAAAACATATTTTAAATAAAATATGTGAAAATGTGGCACTTCCAGATTATTTCAAACTGAAACTGTGAACACAACCTGCTCCCAACCAAGTTATGTGTTCAGCATAAGTTACCATGGTGATTTAGCCAGGTGAACAGAAAGCCACTTTTGTCACACAGAAAACTCTGACCTTAAGCTTGACATAGCTCACTAACCAATTAATCTCACTTTGTATTTCTTCTTAAAATTAGGTAATTACAATCTTTGATGAACAATATATACATACTATACCGTGTCATTATTTATTTAACAGAAACTAATACAAACTGCAGAAACAGTATGTGAAAAACTAAGTATACCCATGATTTGGTAGCTTGCAGAAGCACAGGAATAACTTGAAGTAATCATTTTCTGTATGACTTCATCAGTCTCACAATATTGTGGAAGAATTTTAGCCCACTCTTCTTTATAATGTTGCTTCAGTTCATTGAGATTTCATTCACGGAGATGTTAAAGCTCCAGCAACACTTGTAGTATGAAAAACAACTTTGTTCAATTTGTATTTGTTTTAATGGTGCATCCAGCAGCTGGTTAGCTTCATTTAGCATAACACTAGCATGGTTCTGTTAAAGGTAACAATCTCCCAACCAGCTCAGTAATTATAACATGATATCTTGGAAAATGATGAATAAACACAGACGAGGAAACAGGATATCACAATCACAATAATCACCTCATTATGTCCAATTATTGTGCATTACCATGGTAACAGCTTCTAGCATTAGCACATATCTGATATTGTCAAAAATATGATATAATTAGCTGAAAAATTTGGGACTGACACATCGATTCACTTTTCAGAGAGAGAAAAAAAAAATCCCAAAAGGGCAATGTATTCATTTAAACATGTTAATTTATTTAGAGATAGATATATAAAAGTAAAACTGTATTGCCTTTACACCTCCTATGTCCACAGGGAAGGCTTTGGCAAACTGTGAGCAATGGCCAATTGTTAGCGGCTTCTAATGTATGAAGGACTTTTCAAATAGCAAATTACCAGTTCAAGACTTCATGTTCCATGTGCTGGTCTTTCTTTACGAATTCAGAATTTTTTTTAAGAAGCTAATAAAAAGCTAAATAAGTGTCAGCCAAGGATAGACTCACCAGCTGTGGCTTTACTGGATGCAAAGAGCAAATGATCCTTTTGGAAATAGCAACAGACTCTAAATAAGAAGGTTAAGGGTGGCAGTGGAGGAAATCACAATACTGTGTTGCCTTTTAGCTCTGTGCTTTTGCATTTTAGTTTTGCTTTGGTTTCACATGCTGTTTATTTTTGTCTTTATTCATTTTTTTTGGCTAGGTTCATGCATCATAATGATACACTGAGTTTAGGTTTGTGTTAAAATATGCCTACTCAGAATATACGCCCTATGAGATCTAAATCATTATTTGGTTGTGACCATAACCCTACCCTAACCCTATATTTTTAAGAAATGTGAATAGTTTTTGATGTGTGTCAGAATGATAATTTTCTTTGTTCCCTGATTGCCAAGATAGGGGTAGAGTTGGGGTCATCACCATTGATGACTCAGACCTCAGATGACTCTTACACTTTCAAATGTGATGCCAAGGGATCAAGACAAGTGTCCATATTCATATGTGACAATAAAGAAGTAAGACAGGAAATTTTAAGGAATTGCCAAATGAGTTCCAAATTATCAAGACTTATGGCCCATGCTATGACTTCAGCTTAAGCATGTCACAACCGGTAGGTGATGTGGCACTGTTGCAGCTACACAAGTCATGCATACTTTATTGTATTTGTACAAGTCTATGAGGTCTCTGTCAAATGAGGTCCCTGTCAAATACATTGACTGTTGTGGCAGACAGAGTAGGACCCAAATGCAGGACTCGCAGACAGGACTTGAACTAAAAACCACAGCTTTATTTATGCTGGGAAAAAAGCAACAAAAGCAAGAACAAAAGCCTGGAGCTTGGCAAAAAACAGAACTGACTGACTGGTTGACTATGACGAGACAAGGCAAGACGAGAGCACACACAACGAGGGAGGATGCAACGAGGAGCAAGAGCAGACTGAGAATCTAAATACAATACAGGGTAACGAGAGGATGGGAAACAGGTGGGAACAGGGCAGAGAGGACACACCTGAGAAACACACCTGAATACAATAACACTGAACACAGGGAGAGACCCAGAGATAGAGCGAGAGACACTGAACACTGGACGTGGGGATGAGACAGGGAACCATGAGAACCAAAGAGCAAAACTAATATCAGAAACTAAGACTAAGAAACTAAGAACATGAATCCTTCATGAACAAAAACCAGAATACAAAACCTAAGACACTCAAGGAAAACAGAAATGTAAACTCCAAGGCACTCCAGAACATAAACAACAGTATCTCATAATACAAAATAAACTACACTGAAAACCCTGGGACCAAGACCCAGGGACCA
>VUQS01028481.1:0-11881 GCA_015108495.1 Heterochromis multidens | reverse complement strand
TTACCTGTCACCTTACCATCCAATCAGATATCTCTGTGGGAGGGGCATTCCTCCACTGAGAGAGACGTGGCTGCATCAGAGCCAAGTAAGCACATTTAAAAATGTATTTTTAAAAAAAGTATTTTATTGAAAATCTGTAATAAATATAATTAATTAATAAAATAATGATAGATAAAAGAGGGGTGTTTTATTGGCGTGGTTTGGATTCCCTGTAATGCCAGTTGAGCCACACGGAGCCGGGCTGAGCACAGGTCCCACAGGCCGTCATGCCACCATCATAGCTTAGTCAGAAACATGCCCATGAGGAGCTCGTTGGAGGCCGCTGTGAGGGTGACTCCACGGGACGTAGAGTGCCGCGAGCATCTCTGCCGATTTCAAAGCTTCACGTTTGAGAAAAAGACAGAAACTCTGTGAAATTCTCCAGATTTTATTAGAAAGACGAGAACAAAGATGAGGTGAACCTCTGCAGGTCGTTCTCGGTTAGTGTTTAAACACAAACAGACGGTGTCTCACACTCACTCTGACATCACACACTATCTAAAAACTAACACCTCACTTCCTGTTTCCTGTCTCTAATTAAAAATTTTTTTTTTTTCTGGATACATTTTGGTAAAACTTTTGGTGTTTTTAGTCATTAAGAATTTAAAATCAATTTAAATATTTTTAACCAATCAGAAACTCTCCTGGCAGCCACCACTTCCTGCTGCTGTTTCACAACGAAAGCTGTACAGACTAAAACCACATGGAGGCTTTTATTGTGAAAGCTGTCAGTGCTGCTGTCTCAGAAGATCAACCAATAAAATTTAACTTTATTTTAAAAAGGCCAATTGACAATAAAATCTCTACACCGCAAGGTAAAAACTAAAACTCCAAACCTGCTGCTGATTGGCTGACTGTTTGTTAACTGTTGCCATGGGAAGACAGGCAGCAAACGCAGAGAAAAGTAAACAAATTAACAGCAAACAGGTGAGGACAGGTGAGCTGAGGCAGGCTCAGGCAGCGCTGGAAACGGCGAGCTTCTTCAGGTGGTCCATGAACACCTGCAGGCTGACGTCGTCCGTCAGGATCGGAGCACCAGACTCCTGCAGGGGGATGACTCGTGTAAACACAGCGTCTGATTGGACCATGGTTAAAGGTTAAAAGTGAACGGTGAAAGTCTTACCTGCCCCCAGGCATACATGTTGTTGTGGGTCTGGGAGGGGTTCACTTTGGAGAGCAGGAAGCGAGCCTGAAAACAGCAGAAGAAAACCTCGTGTTACCTGCTGACCATGTTTCTGGTCTGAGCAGGTGTGTGTACAGGTGTATGTACAGGTGTATAAAGGAGAGTTGGGCCTGGAAATGTTTGATGACGTCAGAGTGAATGAGCAGATACTGACGGGCGCTGTGCTGATGTCACATCTTGTGATGTGAGGTCATACAAATAAAGCTTTCTTAGGTGTGTGCTGGCGCCCTCACCTGGCTGCCGCCGTGCTCCGTGTCGATGTATCTCGGCATGGGGAAGCGCGTGTGCAGCAGCTCCTGGGCGTCGTCCACCGGAGCCTGGAGGAGGTGTTTGAAGTTCTCGTACTCTGGCATGTCCTGATAGCCGGCCTTCCTCCACTGAGCCACAGTCTGACAGAGAGATACTGTGAGACACACCTGCACACCTGTATGCCTGCACAGCTCAGCTGATATATCATCGTCATCATCATCATGGTTCCTTAAGATGTTTTATTGTATTCTGGATGTTTTTATTTCATATGAGGTCATTAAAGTGAATCACTGATCACTTTTACGAGTTAACGAGCTGCTATAAATGAGCTCAGCAGGTAAAACGTAATTACTGATCTGCAAACAGCTGGTTTAAGCGTGTTCAGGTGTGAGTGTTGGACTGAAATCAAGCGGGAACATGAACTCAGCGTCACACCTGTGATGGAAACAGCTGGATTCACGTTTAAAGAAACAGTCTGAATGATAACAGTGTCTCAGGTTAACGATCTTCTGGAAGTTTTACTGAGAACTTTTAACCTGTTTAAACTACTGGACCCTGATTGGCTCAGAGAGCTGTGATGTCATGAGGTGCTGGAGTATGATTGGTGGTGTCAGGTGTACCTCTCCATGGTAGATGAGGATCTGGAAGAACGTGTCCATCAGCAGGATTCGGTCGGGCAGGATGCTGCTGCTGTCCAACAGGACCGGCTGTAAACACACACACACACACACACACACACACACGGAGCAGTTAATCAATCAATGATCAATAACAACAACATGAGAGCTTCACACTCTAAAGACACACCTGCACATTAAGGTGTTTACTCACCTCCAGAACTCTGTGAAGGACTGTGTATATGCACAGGTGTGCAGAAATAAGTGTAAAGGTGTGTACAGATGAGTTCATATGTGCACGTACAGGTATGTGTGTGTGTCCAGGTGTGCAGGTACCTCAGGTGGGCCGTTGAAGGAGTAGGCGTACAGCACCGGCTGGATCATGATGAGTGCCTGCGTCAGGTCCTGCCTGTTGAAGTGGTGTCGGTAATACGAGCTCTCGTCAGGACTGTTGTTGAACACCTGCAGGAACGGAGAGCGCCGCAGGTGGAACATGAACTGAAACACACACACACACACACACATCAGCCCAGTGTCCAGGTGTGTGTCACAGGTGTGTGTGCAGAGCGTTATGGGAGTCGGGTCACCTGGGGGTAGAGGGAGAAGGTCTCGGAGAACCTGAAGGAGTTCGGGTCGTCTTTGTGGTAATCACCAAACTTCTGACACTGAACACAAACACAGGTATCAATCACTTCCTGTTCGGTCAATCATGGCGTTCACTCTGTAGGTGTGTCCTCCTACCAGTCTGATCAGCTGTCTGTCCAACCACCTGAGCACGTCCGGCCCCTCCTCCGTCTCTGCTCGGTACACTGCCAACCTCGCCATCAGGATGGCCGCGGCCTCCTGATCGAAGGACGCCGCAATGCTCTGAATCTGTGTCTGAGCGTCGGCCCAGCTGAGGGGAGGAGAAGGGCCGGGGATTAATTAAAGTGTGTGTGTGTAGTGATAAGATGGAGGCAGGTGTGCTGTCGTACTTCCTGGCGGTGGTGGTGACCCGGATGCGTCGCTGTCCTGATGAGTGCTGGTACTGCGTGACGAACTGGATCGCCCCGCGGCCGCCCTGAGGGATCGGCGCGTTGTGCTGCAGGAAACGACAACAAACAGGTGGATCAGTGATCACTTCAAAGGTCAGAGGCCGGGAGGGTTACTCAAGTATCATCGTCATAGAAAGATAACCCTGCCTCCAGCATTTATCCTGCCCTTGACACCTCGCTGTCAGGGTCACGACTCTTTGGACTGTTTATTTACCTATCACCTGTACAGGTGTGTGTTTGAGGCTCGTTTTCTTCTTCCAGACGTGACTCAGACTCAGAGGTCACTTTCTTTAATGAAGCTGCGCTCTGATTGGCTGCTTCACTCCTGAACCCGTCCTGAGCTCCTCAGTGGTCTGAGGTTCAGCAGGTGGTGATGGTGATTACACACCTGCACACCTGTTATTACCTGAGTCAGGCTGCATGACATGTACACACACACACACACACACACACACACACACACACAGCTGCTGACAGTAAAGTCAACATTACATGAACAGCCAATATCCTGCCTGTGTGTATGTCCTCATCATCCTCTCAGCAGGTGTCAAACAGGTGCACCATGGCGACGCTGCCTCTGGAGACACAGGGCACACCCCCTGCAGTCCATCTTCACCTGCTCAGACTCCGAGCCGATCAGACTCGATGGACTCTGATCAGATTCACACACCAATACCAGCAAACATCAGGTTTGACCTTTAACCTCTGAAGAGCATAAACTGTTCTGATAATCGATCGATCGATCGATGAAGGTGATGGTCGTCGTTTTATGAGGAGGACTCCTGATTTCTCCAGTCAGCTGACAGCTCCAGCTTTTGAGACTGGAGCTGTCAGCTAGTTCTGGTTCTGATTGGTGGAAACACAGGAAAAATAACTGATGTTATTTTAACTCAAAGCTCAGGTGTGACTCATTGAGCCTCAGGTAATCCCTGCAGTCTCTGTGGTGACCGCGGGCTGTCAGCTGGTTTTTAATCAGACGTGGACTCAGCATGGAGGACGTCTGAGCTGCTGTGATTCGGTCCCCTCTGGAAGGAAAACTTCAGATATTTGTTGGAGGAAATGAATTTGACATGAGCAGGTGATCAATCAGCTGATCATAGAGCCTACAGGTGATTGGATGAGAGGTGAAGGTGAGGGTTTGATCATGATCACCTCGGTACCTTCGGCTCCTTGAAGCAGCACCTGGTGGACTTTAGAGGAGTCTTTTACTAAGTGATGCCATCAGTGACCTACTTCCTGTCCTGTGAGTCTGTGCAAAGATGGCAGACGCTTTGAACACGCTGTACGCCGTTCTCATGATGTCGTCGAGCGTGGCCTCCATCTTTGGGAACCTCCTCCTCCTGCTGGTTCTCCTTCTAAACAAGGAGCTGCGGTCTGACACGCTGGGCCTCACCTTGAGCTCCAGCCTCAGCGACCTCGCCCTCGGACTCTCTGCCATCCCCTTTGGAGTGTACAACAGTCTCTCCCGGCCCACCGGGTACTCCACCGAGGGCGCCTTCTGTCAGGGCAGTGGCTTCATCTTCCTCCTGCTGCAGACCGCCTCCCTCCACTTACTCACCTGGGCCACCATCTACAAGTTCACGGAGATCTGCTTTGCCCTCAGCTTCCACAGCATCTGGACAGCGGGGCGGAGTCGGGCGGTGCTGGTCGTGGTCTGGCTGTTCTGCCTGGTGAACGCCACCATGCCGCTGCTGGGTTTTGGCAGCTACGCCTACAGCAAGTCGCGGTTCCTCTGCTGCCCAAGGTTCACCCCGGCGAACAGGTACTTTGTGACGCTGTGGATGGGGGTGGGCATCATAGCGCCGATCATCACAATGTGTTCGCTGTATGGATACATCGTCTACGTGGCCAGGAAACAGGCCAGGAGGGGAACATTCATGTGCAACGAGCTGCACTGCTTCTACGTTCCGGCCAACAATTACCTGAGGAGCTCCATCGTGATGGTTGCAACCTCAGGTGAGTTCAAGCTACTCCTTGATTTTGCAGTGATACAGGTCAAACCCTGTCCTTACTAACTCATGATCTTTGTGAAAACTTAAATCCTCCGAGCTTTATTTCACATTTCAACAGTTTCTCTCACACAGAGGTCTGGACGTATGGAGGCTGGTTGCCAACCTCTGCAACTAGTCCACAAACATCTCCAACAACTCCTCAAAAGTGCTAAAAATCAACAGCTACAATTCTCTGAAACTAATGATCAAGCTAGTTAACAACAAACTAGTTAAACTTCAGTATCTAGTACACAGACCTCTGAACTAGTCAGCTCCTGTAAAGTGCTCAAAATCTCTAGCTAGTCTTCAAATCAAGCCTTTCCAGCTAGTCCTCAGAACTTAATCTGTAACTAGTCCTCAAAACTCTCCAGCTATTCCAAAAACCTGTAAAAGTAGTCACAAACCTCGAGAACAAGTCCTGAAAAATCTCTGAATGATCACACCTTTGGACTACTTAAACTTCAGTAATTAGTCCACAAATCTCTATAACTAGTCCTCCAGACTCTTCAACTAGTCCTCAAAGCTCAGAAACTAGTCCACTGATCTCAGTAGTTACTGATTGTTTTATTCTGAGTTGTAGTATTTTTCCACTAGGACTGACCACCATGTTATGAAACAGTTTATCGGATTTCTCATGATTTAGTCGGATGCATGAAAGGAATTTTGTTCCTTTGATATCAAACATTTCTCCATTCATAGCTCCAGTGTTGCCAACACTGGTGGTTGTTCTAAATTGACTGTGACAGCTGTTACAGTGCAGGAAAATAAACCTCCCATCCTACATGTTTAAAAAAGATTCACTGAGCTTTGATTTAAATGACCTTTAATATAGTGATACCATGACCTAATGATTCTGTACCTGAGGGTCAGAGAAATTCAGGACAAATGTTGGACTATAAAAAGGAACAAGTTGTGAAATTATATTGATTGTTTATACTTCAGATGTCTGTGAATATGTGTGAGTATGTAAACATCACGAGAAGGAGAGCAGCTTCATGCGTATAAACTCAAACTCAAAACAAAGAGCAGAACCATGTGACTACAGGACCGCAGCTGTTAACCATCTAAAATAAAACCTCAGAGTCACAGCGACCGACTGAGTCCATGTTTACCTTCATGACTCACTGCCATTACTCTCATTATAGAGACAAACACTGAGGTCATAAACACAGGGAGGGTCAAAGGTCATCACAGCAGGGTGTAGACAGTTTGAGCGACCCATGAACTATCGTACAGGTTTGTGTGTTCACCATCAATTCAGATTTTTTCAGATCTGCTCATGTTAAAGTTGTTTGTCTTTAAATGCAATAAACAAGGTGGTCTACCTCTGCAACTAGTCTCCACAATTATTCAACTAGTCCCTAAACCTTTGCAACTATTCCCCCAATTTCTGCAAGTAGTCTCCAAACTTCTCCTACTAGCCACTAAACCTCTGCAAATAATCCCTAAACATCTGGAACTGGTCCTCAGATATCTACAATTGGGTTCCACACCTCAGAAGCTAGACTCTTGTCTTTTTAACTAGTCCCTAGACCTCTCATACTAGTCTCCAGATAACTACTCTCCAAACGTCAGCTCACTTGTAGAGGGGCTGCTGGTGTCCGATTGGTTCTGACGTGGTCATGTGACTCTGTTTCCTTTCTCGTGGCAGTGTGTTTGCTGGTCTGCTGGCTGCCCTACATCTCTGTGTGTCTGTACGAGACGTTCAGCGGTCAGCAGAGTCCGGCTGTGACCGCCGCCCTCTCCACCTGGTTGGTTCTGACCAGCGCCGCGCTCAACCCATGGATCACCTGCATGACTCAGACGTAAGTCAGACTTTAGCTTTCAGGTTGTTTTCTTTATCGAAGGCTCAGATAAGTTTTGAAGCAGTAATAAAATGTCAGTTTGTGTTGATGTCATCGTGAACAGGAACATGACTTCCTGTCTGCTTCTCTGTGACTCCAGCAGGTACAGGGCGGCAGTGGTTCAAAGTTTTCGCAGGTTGATTCAGAGGTGTCCGTGTTCTGGGATGTTCCTGGAGTCCCGCTCCCAGAGCGCCGCCCTCCACCTACACGCAACCAATCGCATCAGCACAACAAGTACAACCACAACACGGCCTCCATCTTCACCCAAAACATCAACACCACCATGATCCTCCCAGCAACCACTGCTGCGTCACCATCATGGGACCTGTAGTGGTCGGAGTGCATTCTGAGAAATGCAGTCCAGCCTTCCATTTCAATTCACACGATCTAACGGCCATCTTTTTGGTCAGTGTGGACATCGACATGTTCTGATGTAATGTATTTGAAGACTGCACACTCTGATGATTGTCCTGAAAACATTCAAGCTCACTTCTACAAAGTTCACTCCATGAATTTTTCCCTAAAACTGAAGAGTGAACTCCCAGCTGGTCACCAGACTTTTATCTTCAGTGTTCAGCTTTTTCTGCCGGAGATGAAGGCGAGGTAATTCAGCATCCACGTGGAAGTATCTGCTCCTAGAGTCTGATGACATGAACCATTTCCTGGTCCAAATCCTCTTTCAGTTAAATATCAATCAAACTCAGAGTTAAAAGCAGTCTGGGCTCTTTCAGCTCCAATAAAGCAGAGCTTTGGTTAGGCTGATATAAACACATCAGCACAGAGAAGATGGAGGATGAGGGTTAAACTGCTCTCAGTAAAGTTCATATTGAGGGTCCCTGATGGGCGGAGGCAAACACTATGAAACGGACCAAACTTCAGTCAAGAGAATGTGAGATGATCCAGCCACAGCACGAGGTCAGTCATTAATCTGCTGCTGCCTGGTTTGGATTGCCAGCAGTGAAAAAGTCCTGATCTTCAGCTTCCTGTCCACACTGAGAGGGATTCTTCTCTGAAGGGTTCAGGGCTGTAGTTACACTGTGAGTTTTTTAAAAACTGAACTTAAAGTTGTGCTGCTCATGAACAGAGCTGATAAAAAGCTGGAGAGGCCGCGAGCGACACCTGAACTGCAGCAGATTAAAAAAAAGACGAGAGCCCCGTCCAGTGCAGGAGGTTAGAGGATGATGTGTGGAGTTATAATGAATGTAAACTCACTTTCTGCCTGTTAGTCTTTAGTTTAGTGTTCTGGTGTGTAATGAGGATCACAGGCTGATGGGGGCGCTGATGTGACAGCAGCAGTGAATCGTGCATTGACTCTGAAACTCTGCAGATGAACAGTAATAATAAAAAAGAACAGACTCAAGTTTGTGTTCACATTTTGTCTCGTCAGTCAGTGAACCTGTGAAAACTCCTCATCCAGAAAACTGACTTTACAGCAGTAAAGTCACCATCAGCTGAAGTGTACGTGCTATGAGTTTGAGCTTTTATTTTGTTGAGCATCTTCTTAGAAAGGCAGCGATATATCAGCTGTGGCTGATGTTCGTCTGTTTGGCTGCTTCGGTTTTTTGCTGTTTTAATTTTTAAAGCTGTCCTGATGAAGAGCTGACAAACTTAAAAACAGTTCAAGATAAAATAATGATGAATGAATAAAAACTAAATGAATAAACCACAAACAGATCAGCATTCGTCAAATTGTTGTTTCAGCTAAATAATTAGATTTAAAATCAAATGTAAAATTAGGATTCAGCTTCATGTAATGAAAATTCAAGTTGGGTAAATCATGACAGCAGACATTTTACATATATAGATATTTAAAAAAAAAAAAAAATAATATCATGTTCAGCACTGACACCTGTTCATATTCCTGGTCCTCTGGATTAAAATGGAGGCTCTGCTCGTTATTTATCTGTTGCCATGGTGAATCATAGTATCGGGGCTCCATTGATGATGGCTTTCTTTCTCTGCTCACGCACGCGCTTAACTCAGCGTGAACAAACTCAAACCTGCTTCCTGGAATAGCCCCCAGAGCATCACTGGTACTTTTATTTTGTTGGCTTGAACATGAACTCTTATTTTATCGACAGCAGGATCTGTGACATCATCATGTACTGTGACATCACTACAGATCACTGAACTTTCTTCTTATTGGTGGATGTCAATAATTCAGCAGCTTCAGGCTGACTTTCAGATGCGTCAAAGGTCAGAGGTCAGGTGTTCATACCTGGTTGACGACTTCAAAGTAAAGGGCTAGCGTGGTGCTCGGATCCAGCCCGCAGATCTTCCACTGACAGGTTCCTCCTGTGCCAATCTCCTGAAACACAAACAGTCACACTGTGTTATTCTGTCCCCCACAGGCTGGACAGAGGAACTACACCCACTTTCCACCTGAGGAATCACCTGTGCCTGACTTCCTGTTTGCCTGAAATACCCCATCACTTTTTAAATGTGCAGTAAGTTTCTGAACCCAGTAACTCTTAAAGGGATAATTATCAGAGAGCTGTTCGATCATGTTTCACTGCAACGTTTATAATGACTTTAATAACGTTTTGCGTCCAATCAATAATGAATAAATATATGATTAATCAAAGTAGTAAGGAAATGAAGGTATGGTGGATATTTTTAATCATGAAGTCAGTAAACATCATACCTAAAATCTTTCAGTATATGATCATTTAAAAAACTGTGCTTATCCTGTCTGCCTGCAGGGGGCGGTGTTTCTGGTGATGTCTTAGTTTCACGTACGTTCTCGGAGACGCAGGGTCCTTTGGCGTTCAGAGACACACAGGGGCCGATGGCTCCGGACACTTTGATCTCTCTGGATGTCTGCAGCAGAAAAAACAGCAGGGGTCATTAACCTGTGACACAGGTCAGCTGGGGGCGGAGCCTCCGTTCTCTTCTGTGCTCTGCGTTCATACCTTGACCTCCAGCGTGGCGGCGAAGGCCATCTTAAAGCATCCCTGGACATCTTTAGTGAAAACCCTCTGGAAGGTCTGCTTGAACAGAGACGTGTTGAAGGAGTCGGCCATCACCATGTAACCCCTGCAGCACACAGACACACACGTCACGCACAACCACGACCACAGGGGGCGCTACATAGCCTGCTGACCCTTCAGAGGGTTCAGGTTCAAGTGTGTGTGTGTGTGTGTGTGTGTGTGTTTACCCAGTGTAGTTGGTGCAGCACTTCATCTCCAGCAGGCCAGTCTGATCGAGGGCGCAGGCGTAGATGTCGATGATGTGACCGTTACTGGACGCTCGGTTGGCCAGAGACTCGTAGTGCTGCAACGCACAGCAGGAAAAATAATAACAATAAATAATAAATAAATAAATCATAACAAAAATAACAATGACTGCACTGATAAGAACGAGAAGCACAGGTAGAAATCGGGTCACGTGGTCTATAAATGGTTCTCACTCACTTTGGTGGCCTTCTTCATGAACTTGGCGTTGTCCTTCTCGATGTCGTGCCAGGACCTGATCGGCGTCTTTAGCTCGTCTCCCACCACCATGCCAGGCCCCTGTGTCGCTGGGCCTCCGATGAAGGTCATGATGCGTGCGCCAGTGTTAGGGAAGGTGCACTGTGGGTAAAAAAAAAACAAAAAAAAAAAAACATCGATCAGAGTCTGTGAGACATCCACAACATATTTAACCATCCACCTAATGCCCCACCCCCTCACCTCTAGGAGGCCCACAGCAATGGACATGGCCACGCCCAGCGAGCGCAGCGGTCTCTTGCCCTGGGTGACGGGCCAGGGGTCGCGCTGCAGCTCCCCCAGCAGGTCGGTAAGGTTCATGTCAATCTTCTGCACGGGCTGCAGGAACCTGGAGGAAAAGTTCACCGTGAGGAACGCCATCGCTGTGACAGCACGTTTACTCAAGTCACACCCACTCAGACGCACAGGAAGCTCACCTGTTGAATGTCTGCTGTGGCGCCGCCTGAGGTCCTCGTCCCTGAGTGGCCGAAGGTTTGGTCAGACCCAACATCTCCTGCAGGAAACACTGTTAGCTCACCTGGATTCTGACCCTCAGGAACCACCCCCCCGTGGGACGTCCATAAGTGACGTACCTGCAGCTGTTTGGCGTTCAGGTCCTTGGTCCCCCTGAAGACGTAGCTCTTGGAGATCCCCTCGCAGCCGAGCTCATGCACCTGAACCATGCGTCCGAAGGTGATGAGTCCAACGAGCGCAGTGGGCGGGAGCAGAGACAGCGACATCTGCAGAGACTCCTTCAGCGCCTGCAGGTCCTCGTCCTCCATGCAGGTGTCCACCACGTACAGGAAGACCAGTGGCATCTGAGGGCCCCTCTGAGGACAGAGACCAGAGCGGCTCACACACCTGACAGCACGGTTTGTTACCTGTCTCACCTGTCTGCAGGACTCACCTGAACCACATACTCGATGGTGGAGAACAGAGGCAGCAGCTCAGCAGGTTGGTTCACCTCAGAGATCCCGGCATAGGACGGAGGAAACTGAGACAGAGACACAGTCAGAGTCTACCTGTAACACCTGACAGAGGGGCGGGGCTTGTGGGACTCACCTGGTTCCTCTGGTAGCAGAAGTTACAGGCCCACAGCTTGGCTCTGTAGTCCACCTGGCTGAAAGGCAGACACAGACAGGTGAGTGTGGGGCAGACAGGTGTGGGGCAGACAGGAAGGTGGGGGCTGTGATGCGTACCAAAGCGGGTTGAGGACGGCGCGGCAGGTGGCGCGGCTGCAGAGAACTGGCTCATACTGGATCGGCGGCAGGTCGGTCCTCTCCTTCAGCGGGGTGAACAGAGTCGCCACCGGCACCACCATCCGGGTCGCCTCCAGCCGGCTCGACGGCCACACATTCCAGCTGAAGCGGACGCCGTCGCGCTCCTCGTTCTGAGCGATGTACTCTGGGAAGGTCGCCATGGCAACGCCAGGAGGTGGGAGGGGGGGGGGGGGGCCC